>JAJJMA010222074.1:0-11889 GCA_023529015.1 Papaver nudicaule | reverse complement strand
TTTCCACTGAGTCAACAAGTCAACTCTGACAATCTATCCGTTCTGACGAGTAATCAATGCTCAACCACTTCTCAACTACCTTCGCTGTGACACCCTTGATCCCGCTGATGTTACTTTGCTCGCCAGCTTATTCTGCATGTATCGCTGATACTTCTCATTTTAGGATGCTTCGCCCAAAGCTTTTACCAGTGATTCCATACTTCTCATGAGTGACCTCCCTGATACGCCTTCGCCCTTGGGATGCTACTACTATGCAAAGGCATTTTCTCCCCTTACATTTTTCCTCTTTCATCTCCAAGATCTTTGATCGCCGGGGATGAAATTTCCTTGACTCGCCAAAAATGCCGCGCCCACGTTCTCCATTCACTTCAGTTACGCCACACGTTCTCCACTTTACATCAGTTACGCCGCATGTTCTCCACTTTGCTTCAGTTACACCATGTGTCCTTCATGCAGCAAATTCTACTTTATGACCTGTAACCGCTTGCGCCCACGATCTCCACTACTTCATTATGGCTTGTAACCGTTATCGCCGGTTGAGTTCTCTTTTTTCCCTATAAATACCAAATTTTCCTAAGCTTCCTTTCTTTACCTTCTTCTTCTTTATCAGAGAAAATTTCTTCAAAACTACTTTTCCCTCTTCGAACCCTAAATCTTCAGCTGCTGCTATTCCTTTTGATTTCATCTCCTTATACGTCTTAAACTTATCATTTTTACTTCATCTCGACTTTACTCCCATCTTCTTCAGCTTTTCCCAGTGTCAACTTCTTGTTTTGATCTCCTTCCAACACTGCTAGCTTTATTTGTTCATCTTTTCCGGCAGCTCTGGTTTTTCCGGTAAACCGTTATCTCACCTGTATCTTACTTCCGACGTCATCTCCGTGCTCATGGCTTCTACCGCCCAAACTTCTTCTAGCCCTGCAAATCCTGCCATACCAGTAGTCAATTCGCCTTCTGTTGATACTAACCCTCCAAAATCTCCTACCACTACTAAGGCTCCATCACGTTCATCCTGGAAACAATGGGCTGAGTACTGCGCCTACGACAAAATATTCATTGAACCCTTGACGCTGAAGCATTTTAAAGACTTGAAAAAGGCTTCAACTCCTACTACTTTAGAAGATCTTCGTATGGATGGTCAACACGCTGAGAAGGCGGTGACTGCTTATGGCACGCTCAAGGCTGGGAAGGCGAATTTATTCCCTTTGTATGATCCCGCCGACACATTCATGTGTGATTTTTTTCTGGCGATAAAGAAAAGTCCCTTTCAGCTTACGGCGAATGCTATTCACATTTGGTGGAGTGGAGCTTCGCCGTAGTAACAAGACCAACTATCCAGATCTGTTTGAGGAGGGTCTGTTTTCTCCAGAGGAATATACAGTTGAGAACTTTCTAAAGCAGTATGATGTTCTTCCTTCTACGATAAGGGGTGAGCCCTGGGCTTATCGCTTTGTTACCAAGAAAAAGTTAAAGAAGGTCATGCTTGGTGCTGTAGATGCCAAGGAAATTACTGGTACCACTACGACGAGAAAGAGTTCTGAGTCCGGCTGGTCCAATCTGCCTTGCTTGCTAGAAGGTCCTTGGCTACTAGGATGGTGTGACAAGAAAAGGACGATTAAGCGGTTAGACTTCCCTGAAGAACACAAGCGCTTCAAAGATCATGACTTTCTCCATGTGGACTGGGTGGAAGAGAAACTCTATCGCGGTACTGATGGAAAAATACAAATGGATTCCCAGGGCAACTGGCTGCTATTGCCTTCCGCTACCAAGAAATCTAGCACTACCAAGAGGAAGTCTGCAACCCAGGTAACAAACAGTTTTTTCTTCCTTAGAATATATATCTATATTTGCTTTGGAGTTACCATAGGAAAGCACATCGGAGGATCTGGTAACAAACATACTGAGTCTTGCTTATTTCAAAAATATATATACGTATATTTTTAAAATATATATCTATATTTGCCTTTGTTTGTTTCCATATCTGATAGATGTGCTTGTACTATTCGCAGGACGCTCCCACCTTGACTCCTGAAGAAGAACTTCGCCAAACATTGAAGAAATTCAAAACCAATCCTCCCGCCGAGGTATCTGATCAAGGCGAGTCATCCGCAAATGCTGGCGGTACTTTGCCTCTGCAATCTGCTACAGTATTGTCTCAGCCAGCTTCCACTCGCTCAAGGCGTTCAACTCCAGCTTCAACAAAATCTTCTTCTTCTAAGAAGTTGTCCATTCATCTTACGGGAAGAAAGCATGCCTCTGATAATTTGGAAACCATCTCAGAGGAGAAAGATGGCGATGTGGTGATGACTGATTCAGAGCCTGTGAAGACTCAACTTGAGCAAGAACCTAGGATCTCTACCACTAATCCCTGCGAGAATGTTGTTAATCCCCAGCAATCCCTTGCTTCCAATGCCGCTCTTAACAGTCATGTTGGTGAAATTGGAGCTTCAAGTTCTTCCTTCGCCGCTCTTACAAACTTGCACAAGATGCCTCCCGGCGATAGGCCTCCCAGGATCCCAATGAGGGGTGCTACTGGCGATGTGGTTAATAGACTCGTTGATTCATTCTCCAAATTACTTTCGCTAGAGGAGAAGGGTATTCTGAATTCCCTTTATTATGAAGCTATGTTGAAGTATTCTACATCTGGCTTTGCCCATACAAGGGACTTATCCTCTGTGGCTCATGACCTGACTCCCCAAGAGCATTTCATTATGGCCGCCGCGGTAAGTGTTCTTCTTGGTGCTTCTTTCTTCATGCATATGTGCTTTGTTTTACTGAATTTTCTTTTTCTTCATGCCTCAGGGATTTCAACATTGCTTGAGTCTTATTGACACCTTTGAGGCGCAAGGTGATAGAATAGACTTTTTGACTCGCGAAAATAAGGATCTTGAGCGCCAAGTGAAGGAGAAAGAAGCAGATGCAACAAAGTGGTTTAATGCTAGCATCAAAGACTCCAATGAGCGTGATGAACTTCAAGGTAATTCTTTCTTATCCTTAGTTGTAAATTGCGAATTTTTTTTATACTTCTAGCCTTTCGCCGAAACCCTTAGATCTTGCCCCTTCCAAGGTTGCCGACAGCATTCTGACACCCGACTGAAGCGAGTTGAAACCGAGATACATAACTTGGCGGATGCTAATGCTAGGCAGTGCAATTTGCTGTTTGACTAGGCTAAGACTATTAAGTGGTATCGCCGAGAGTTGGATTATGTTAGCGAACTGAATGTTAACCTTGATAATCTTCTCAAAGTTTCTCAAGCCAACGTGAAATGGATTGAGAGTGAGCGCGATAACGCCCGCCGTCTAGCAGAACTTAATAACAAGCGAAAAGAGGTTGCTATTGTAGATCATATGAGGGCAAGATCTTTACGCCAAGAGGAAAGGGAAAGGGCTGATAAGCTTGCCTCTCGCCTAAACACATCAATTTCTGAAAGAGACTTCGCCCAACAAGAAATGCAAAGGTGGAAGGATTTTTCAAAAATTCACGGTGATAGGGGTAGGGAGCTCAATGATCAGCTAATGTCCCAACTGCAACAAGTGGCCAATGTGTCTTGTTCTTCCATCAACACTAAGTTTGAATCCCACCTACATCTCCTTATAGAAGCCCAAACAGGCGCTTGTAGACACGTGAGCGAACTGGAAGGTAGATTTCTAGGATACTTTTTCGTTGTTTTTCATTTTTGCCTCAGCTCTAACCATTTTTTTAAATTCTTCTCAGAGCGAGTCAAACAGCTGGAAGGCGAGCTAGAAAAGGGAAAGAAGATTGCTGAAGAACACCAACTCTGTGCTGACACTATTTCTGAACGCTGGGAAGCTTGCTCATCACAATGGCTGCGAGGAGAGGTTGAATCAGGCTTTGGAAGAACATCGCCAATGCCCCAACCAAATTGCCGAGTTGAATCTTCAACTCCAAGATCACAAAAAGTGTCAGGCTAGTATTGAGGGTCTTGAGAGCAAAATGAAGTATCTGGGGAAAATCTAAGATGGTCTCAAAACTGACTTGAGCCAGGCTCAAAAAGATCTCCAGGCTCAAGCAACCAAGCATAGCCAACAATTGATTTTACTGGACTTTGTCGCCGTTCAAGAGTTTGTCAACAGAGAGTTTCCCAAATTAAGCTAGAGATTCCCGCCGAATATGTCATTGCTCCCAAACTACCCACTGTGAATGAAGTTGTGGATTGTGATCAAGACGGCGAAAGCTCGGGGTCTGGCGGAGAAGAAGATGAAAATGCTGAAGAAGAAGTGAATGAAGAAGAGGAAGAAGAAGAAGAAAGTGAGGAAGAGGAGGACGAAGAAGAAAGTGAATGAGGAAGAGGACAAGGAAGAAAACAAAAGAGAAAACAAGGAAGACAACAAGCCCGAAGAGATCAAGGCAATTGATGGTGAGGGGAAGAGCATCGGCGATGGTGAGCGGTTATACCTCCTGCCCAAGAGGATGTTTCAACTCCTGTGACTCAAGATGATGAGGCGACCAGTCCTTTCCCAGACCCAAGGTGCTGAAGTAGAAGGAAGCGGAGAACCGCCTTTTATAGTTTTCGCCATCTTCTTATCTTTCTGCTATTTCCCTTTGTTCTTTTGTAGTGAACAGTATTACCCTCCCCTTAAGTATTGCCATGAAAATATGACTTTTATGCTTTTCATCCTTTGTTATTGGTGTATAATTTTCCTTTGTTGATTAGGCGTACTATTTTTGCGTTTCAAAGACTTAACTTGCCATTGAGTGAAGTCATGTGCTTGTACAGCCAACAATTTCATACAGAGCCTAGGTTAACACCCCAGCCGTAACCATTACTTGTGCCCGTCGGCGATCTATTATAAGTTGTTTGGGTTGCCCAGTAGGCTTATTACACCATGGCTCTCGCCGGAGTGATGCTGCGGTGTAGGCTAATTAACACAATGGCTCTCGCCGATGTGATGCTATGGTGGCTCTCGCCAGTAAGGTCTTATTCGCCAAACACTTACAGACCAACAAGTAACACGACTGGCCTTACAACTAATCCTGGGTCGGTCTTACCATTACAAGGAGGTTATTCACTCAATGAAGCAAGTAAGCTTTCATGCTTCTGAAATGAGAGCCTTTAACTTCACTTAATTTTGTTAATTGGGGCACTATGCCTTTAGTGGTGGCACTTGGCCTTAGTACCTGATCAGGGTTTTTGTATATATGGCATGTGGCTTGCCTTGTAATTATTTGGCATTTTTGCCTCAGTAGATGGCTTTGTAGCCTGATAGTGGGCATTTTGTCTCAGCATGTTATGCTCTTATTACTTTAGCGAAGCCTTTAGGCTTTAGATGTCACTGTGGTTAGAACACCCAGCGAAAATTGTAAATGACATTGTGACTTGTTAACGGGGTTCGGCGCATGATAGCAAACCTACGTCCCCGGATCTTATTTGCTGTTGTTTTACATAAGCTTAATAAGACTTCTTGGGTATTATGCCCGCCCAAGACTTCGGATTTTACATTGTTCCTTTCAAGGATAATATTTTTGAGTAACTTGGCGTTCTAAGGGTGTTCTATCTCTACGGCATGCTCATCAATCAGTACATATGCTCCGCTTCCAGCTACTCTTTTAATCACATAAGGGCCTTCCCATACTGGTTCCAACTTCCTACATCCCTTTCGCTGAGACGGGGGAATTTCTCGAAGTACCAACTCGTCAGGTTGATATTCTCTTGGGATCACTCGCTTGTTGTATTCTCTAGACAATCGGCGATGATAATTTTCCATGTGCGTAAGAGCGATCAACCGTTGTTCTTCTAAATCATCCAGCTTGGCTAGAATCAAGTCACTATTTAAATTCTTCTCCCATGCCTCATGCTTTGTAGTTGGTAGGATTACTTCAGATGGGAGTACTGCTTCAGCACCATACGTAAGTAAGAAAGGAGATGCTCCAGTTGCTTCTCTAACAGTGGTCCTGTAAGACCACAAAACATTATGTAAATGCTCACACCATGCTTTTTTATGCTTCTCCACCCTTTTCTTCAGCCCCATTCCAATAATCTTGTTGGTGGCTTCTGCTTGTCCATTACTCTGAGGGTATAATGGAGTTGATTTTCCCAGCTTGACGCTGTAAGTAGCGAGTAACTTTCTAATGTTGTCGCCAACAAAATCTTTTCCATTATCAATACATATTTCCGCCGGCACGCCAAATCTACAAAATATATTCTCCCAAATGAATGTGAATACCTCTTGTCTTGTCTTCTTTTTGATAGCTTTGGCCTCACACCATTTGGTGAAATAATATGTCGCCACAATGATGTATTTCCGTTGTCCTGAGCCTGGAGTCAGTGGTCCAATTATGTCAATGCCCCACTTGGCGAAGGGCCAAGGGCTGAGCACTGAATTTAATGATGTCGCTAGCGCTTTAATTCTTCTTCCAAATAACTGGCATTGTTTGCATCGACGAGCATGTTCTTTGGCATCACTATTCATTCAGGGCCAGTAATACCCTTGAATTCTAACTTTTAATGCTAGAGCTCTTTGACCGCTGTGATTTCCACAGTCTCCTTCATGGATTGCTTCTAGTAATTTCTTGCCTTCTTCTCTTGATACATAACGCATCAATGGTCCAGAGAATGACCGACGATACAAAATTCCATCTCGAAGCTCATAGTTCGCCGATCTGCTAATGACTTGGTGAACTAAAATCTGTTTTCCTGGCAGCGTAAGGCGGTCCAAATAATATCGTATTGGCGTTCTCCAATGTGTTTCTGCTGATTCCTCAGTGCTTGTTGCCAGTACCTCTCTTTGTTCTCGCTCTTCTACCGATGATTGCTTCACTCTTTCAATAGCTATTGAAGGGATATCAGGACTTGTCATCATTGAGGAGATGAAAGCCAAAGCATCGGCGTGCCTGTTATCTTTTCTGCAGATGTGGCGAAACTTGATACCTGTGATCCTCTGGGCATACTCCCTAGCAAGTTTTAGGTACTTCTGCAGAGACGGGTCTGCTGTCTGATATCGTCCAGAGATTTGTCGAATCACTAGCTGAGAGTCGCTTGTTAATCTAACATCGCTGATGCCCATTTCAATGAGTATTCGCATGGCGTGAATAACTGCTTCATATTCTGCCTCATTATTTGTCGCCGGGAATTCCAGCCTCAGCGAGTGTACTATCCTGGCTCCTTTCGGCGAAGTTAGGACAATTCCTATTCCTTTTCCTTCTTTATTTGATGAACCATCTACGTAAACCTCCCATCAAGTAGGACTGCATTTCAATAGATTTGGCATTTCATTATCTCGCTCATCCAAAGAGAATGGGATTTCTTCTATCTCTTCTTCTTCATCAATTGGAAAGTCGGCGAGGAAGTCTGCGATAACTTGAGATCGCTGAGCTGTACGTATCTCATACTGAACGCCGAACTGCTCAATCTGAGTGTTCCACTTGGCTATCCTCCCTACTCTTTGAGAGCTGTGCAGAATGGATTCTATTGGAGTATTGGTTAGAACAACAATGGGATGAGCATGAAAGTATGGACGTAGCCGCTGGGATGCAAAGACTAACGCCAAGATCAATTGTTCAATTTTGGTATAATTTTTTTCTACCCCTTGCAATGTTCTGCTAATATAGTAAATAGGCGTTTCTCCTCCCTTGGTTCTTACAAGCACAGCACTTATGGCGAATGGTGTTGCAGCGAGATAAACTCTAAGTTCTTCGCCATGCTCAGGTGGCTGAATCGCTGGAAGAGTGGCGAGGTATTTCTTAATACCTTGAAAGGCAGCTTCATGTGCCTCAGTCCAATTAAATTTTTCTCCTTTCTTCAATGTTTGAAAAAATAATTTGCATTTGTCAGAGAATCTGGAGATGAATCTATTAAGTGACGCCAGAGTTCCATTAAGTCGCATGACATCCTTCACTGTTACTGGCGAGGGCATATCTATGATTGCCTTAATCTTAGCCTGATCAGCTTCTACACCCTTCTTGGTGACGACATACCCCAGGAATTTTCCTGAAGTTACACCAAAAACACACTTCGCTGGGTTTATTTTTAGTTTGGTAATACGCATGTGATCAAATATTTCTCTGAGGTCCTACACATGAGTCTGCTTCTTCTTGCTCTTTACAAGCATATCATCGACGTACACCTCCATTGTTTTTCCTATCCATTTTTCAAACATCTTCTGCGCCATTTCTTGGTAAGTAGCGCCGGCATTCTTCAACCCAAAGGGCATTCGTGTATAACAAAACAATCCTTTGGTGGAAAAGAAAGTTGTGTGCTTCTGATCTTCCTCCGCCAAGGGTATTTGATTATACCCTGAGTAACCATCCATGAATGACAGCAACTCATGACCTGATGTAGCATCTACAGTTTGATCCATACTTGGTAGCGGAAAACTATTCTTTGGACATGCCCTATTGAGGTCGCCGAAATCGATGCATATCCGCACTCCCTTGTTCTTCTTTGGTACCACTACCATATTAGCTATCCATTGAGGATATTGTACTGGCCTTATGATACCAGACGCCCTCATCTTGTCAATCTCTGCTTCTACTGCTTCTTTGTAGGCTGGAGCCAATTTCCTTATCCTTTGCTTGAAAGGCCTAACCTTTGGATCAATATCTAGCTTATGGCATGCTATCGCCGGGTCAATGCCTGGCATTTCATTCATGCCCCGAGAGAAGACATCAACATATTCTTTGAGTAGCGTTTGTAACTTCGCCGACTCTTCTTCATTCAACAGAGCGCCAATCTTTACCATCTTCGGGTCATTCTCTTCGCCAATGTTTACATCTTTAGTAGGTTCCACCGCCGTAAAATGTAATTTTGGGTCTCCCATCGGCGTTGGTTCCTTTAATTGCTATAAGGTCTTCTCCTCAAGCTTCGCCGAATATTCTACTGAGTTTACCGAATGCACATATGTTGATGGGTCAGCGATGAAGTTTTGGATCTCCTGCTCCTTTATGGCCTCTTTGCCTTGCTTCTTTTTCTCTGCAATTTTGGCTTTCCTATCTTCTCGCATTTGTATGTCTGCTGTATTACAAGCTTTCGCCACTGCCAAATCTCCTACATATTCGGCGACTCCATTAGGTGTTGGAAACCTTAGACGCTGATGGTAAGTGGAAGGTACTCCCTTTAGGCTGTGCAGCCATAGTCTCCCAAGGATAGCATCATACGGCGAATCAACATCCACAATGCAAAGAGTAATATTCAAAAAGTATTCATCACAGATCACGATCTTAAATTCAATTTCGCCTTTAGGCTTAGAAGCAATTCCATTAAATCTATAAATATTGTAAGAGGAAACTGTCGGCGAGAGGATCTTGGCATCTTTTGCTTTCATCGCCTCGTAAGCAGAGTTGAAAAGAATGTCCACTGAGCTAACTGGATCAATAAGCACCTTAGGCAATCCGAATCTTCCCATTTGAATGGTGAGGACCAGAGGATTGTTGTGATTCCTTCCTTCTGGCGGTATCTCATCAGCGGAAAAACCTACACAAGTCTTCATCCAATCCTGCAAGGGTTCTTGCTTAGCAGCGACGCTATAAATTTCATTTCCCATTCTGTCTCGCTTATGCACTCGGGATAGGACATTATCATGGAACTCATCCCTGGTGATCTTTGAATGTACAATGGAAAAACAGTCCAATTCCAAGAAGTCTCGCTCGACTTTTACCTCATACACATCTGGAGCCTGATATGGAATGGCTTGAATTGGCTGAACCATAACAGGAGGTGGCGGCGGTAACTCAAGGAATTCCTGGAATTTCCCCAAGCGAATGAATCTGTGGACTTCCTGCTGCACGCCGGTACAGTTTTCAGTTGTATGGTCGTGGAATTGATGGAATTGACAAAAGGAATTGGTGTTAGTTGGCGGGACTCTGGGATTTCCTCTATTGTATGGGTAGTGGATATCATCTCTGCAGTTTGAGTTCTCAATTTGTCCCCATGCATCAGTATAAGAGACGCGTAACTTTGGTAAGGTAGCGTCTTGGAAAGGTTGCTGGTTGCTTCTACCAAATTTTCTGTTATCTCCATTGTATCTTCTATCGTCATTCCCATTTCGCTGATTATCTCTTCCACCTCGGCCATTGCTGCCTCCCCGATTATCTTGCCTATCTCTTCCATTATAGTTGTCTCGCTTCTGTGAATTCCAATGCTGCTCGGCGGTAACTTGTTGTTGCTGCTTTATTACTTCAGGTACCACCATCGCCGAAGAAGGAATTTGCGCCAACCTTTGCTGCTCTGCTTTCTTCCACTCTTTTCTTATTTCCTCCTGCTCCTCCGGAGAATAATTATTGATCGAGTGAATTTGCTTCACCCTCTCTCTTTTTAAGCGAAGCTCCTCTGCCTGGATTTCTTCATAATTTATCCATTCATCCTGCATAGCCCTCAAAGTTTTCATATCCTTTGGCGCCTCCCAGAATAGTTTTTGATACATTGGGTCTGATGTCTCCAAAGCGCCAAAAAATGCTCTTATTTTTTCTTTGTCAGATACCGCTGTTCCCACTTCGCTGCTCGACTTTCTCCATCTTTGAATAAAACTCTGGTAGGTCTCTGAGGGCCTTCTCTTGATGTTGAACAGTCTTTCCACGCCAGGTCGACTTCTATTGTTCTGAATAAATGCACGTAAGAAATTGCTCTCTAATTTACTAAAAGATTTAATTCTTCCTTCCTCCAACCCATCAAACCAAGCTAAGGCTTCATCTTTGAGTGTGGCGGGAAATGCCATGCACATTATGGGATCTGACCCTACCCATGCCGCCAAGTTCGCTTATAACTTCTCAAGTGCTGTGCGGGATCTCCAGTTCCATCAAAGGTGGATGTGAATTTTGGCATGGAGAACCTTGTGGACACATACTCGTATGTAATACAATCTTGAAAGGGTGTTTTCTGCGCCTCTGAGAGTGCCACCTTGTATTTCGACTCCTTTGAAGATCCACTTAAAGACGCTACCTTAGTTTTTAACCGGCGAAGCTCTTTTTTCATGTCTTTATCTATCTTATTTCGCCTTCCTGAATCACTATACTCTTCGCTATCTCTTCTAAACATTTCCTTCCTTCTACCCCTCTCATCGTATTTCGCCGATGAATCTGAGACTTCCATTGTGCTAGTTCCACTTTTTTTTCTGAACGACGAGTTTTATGTGAATGAGATGCATGGCTCCTGCTCTGTGGCACTTTGCTATTTTCCGCCATCAATTCTCTGTGGCTCTGAAGTACCGTTTCCATCTGCAGTTGCATCTGCCTCTGCATCAAAGCTGCTTGCCGATTATTCGCTTCAAGGATCTGTTTTAGCAAAGTTTTTGTGGTATTGGTGGACCCTGTGTTATCTGCAACCACTACTGGGCGAGTTATGGTGGTGCCTGGCACTATGTCGTTTCCACTAGCGGCTTGTGGAATATCTCCTGCCGTAATAGGTTCAGCGACTACTGCTGGTGCTTATTCTGCCGCATGGAGTGCTTCGCCAGTAGCTCTTGGGATTTCACTGGCTGCTACTGTACCCCTTGCACTAGTGTTCTGAACTGCTCCCGCCACATTAGATGACTCGTCGATGGCTCTCTGAGTGACTCTACCACCATCAATATGCTCGCCGAAGGTATTGGCTTCTATTTCGCTGCTAACCCTTCTCAGTAATGCATTAGGCTCAGGTGTTCTTCCTGCATTCTCCAAGTGAGTGATATCTTCCATGTAAACCTCCTCTTGGCGAAGTGTTCGCTGAACAGGTGACCGCCGAGATGAACTTGCCAACAAAGAGTCTGGTAAATCAGCTGGTTCCACTCCCCTGCTTCTAGTGTTGTGGTGGCTACTGGGAAACATCACCGGTGTAGGGAGGATATGATATCGTGGAGGCCTACCCGCTGGGGCTTTGCCGCTTCTTCCTCTAGGACCCATTCGCCGAAGATCTGTAAAAGAAGACAAACACACTTCCTGACAGTATTGCTCTGTTA
>JAJJMA010222069.1:0-10775 GCA_023529015.1 Papaver nudicaule | reverse complement strand
CAAGTGGTAAATTTTAGGTTTTACTGATTCTACCTCATACAGCTGTTTTTTTTTTTTTCATGCACGATGATTGTTCGATGAAATGGGGAGTATAGTTTCTTCTATTTGTTTAGGATTTTTTAGTAGAAGGTTTGTGGTTATCATAAAACACCATCAAAGAGACGCAGATACAAATCTAGGTTCACATCCACTTCAATCTCAGTTTTGTATTCCCAATCAAAATTGAACTGGTGACATTAGATCAGTGAGTTAACTTGTATTGTCCTCTATCAACCATAAGCCAATATATGTCAATCAATTTTATGTTCCTTACCATTTGGTTTATGATGAATTGATAACATTGGTTGCTAAACTACAAACCCTAAGTCTTGAAATACTCTCTGTTGTGAACCACGCGAGAAGCACGCATGACGCACCCCTTTGTTTACATGGATTCACATTATGCACCCCCTTGTTTATCCTACGGTGGTGACGGGGGCCAATTAGTGAAAGGAATTTCGTTCAAGGAAGGCCCTGTTGCATTACATGTCTCCCGGAGTATATGTGTTAGATATATTAGTTGCATCATTTTTACATTGCGAAATGTATCTATTTGCACGAGATTGAATTTGATCTTAATCTATTACTCGGAAGTGCATCTCAGACTTTATTTTTACCGATCAATAGTGCGACATATGGTCACACAAATTGGAATTACAGGAAATATGATTTTTTCCCATGTTTTTAGCAAAAGATGTCTGCTGAAATGGAGGGATTCGCAAAAGATCCTATAGATAATGTCGATGCAAAAGATTCTTTAGGGACAAATCCTAAACCTTTTAAATCATCAGCATTTTATTCCTCGCGAATCGAGCAGTACGTAATTTGTTCCTTTACTAGTAGATTATAGAACTTTTATAGCATTGTTGATGCATAACCCATACAGAGACTGACTTGATGCATCTCATGTGAATAGCGTGTTTGTGCACCCGCAAGAGTATCGGGGTCACTACCCCGGACTTAGAAATCTGTATGTACCTTATATAATTCCCCTGATCAAAAGTAGTTTGAGCTCTCAAGCTTTAGCAGTATTCGCTTCGACGACAGTTGGGCATTTTCTTGATATGCCTGCTACTAACAACAGTGGCACAATTGTGCACTATTTACTCTCGCGGGAAATTAAAAGAGAAGATGATGGGGATCCATTTTGTATGTTCTTCGGAATTGGAGGTCATACGATGAGGTTTGGTATGAACGAATTCGCAATGTCCACGGGACTTAGTTTCAAATTGGCATCGCACAAAATGGAGTATGAAACTAACCCACTACCAAAGTCTTACGTGGATTCTCTAGTCATGCAAACCCATTTCCCTGGGAAAGATAGAGTGTGTGTAAGAGACGCTCTGGAGCGCTTGAAAGCAGGAAACATAAAAACCTTCACTGACGATGAGAATGTTAGATTGGCACTTCTAGTTTTCGTGCACGTTTTACTTCTGGGCAAACAGCATCATACTCAACTAGACCCGCTATATTGCCATTTGGTAGACAACTTGGATGCCTTCAACAAATACCCATGGGGTCATTTTACTCACAGGATTACAATACGCCAGTTTAGAGCAACTCTCAAGAAGAAGAAATCCGGCCCTGGGCCGTTGTTTCCATCTTACAGTGTGTTCGGATTCGCATACGCTTTGCAGGTTGGTTGCAAATTTGTGTATCTGGGCAATTTATTTGTGTTGCAATATGTATTAGTGAGTGTGGTGTGTAGTTTGAATAGTCGTGTTTGATCTTATTATTGTGGCAGGCTTGGGCATTGGCAAGCATTCCTGGAATTCTTGATTTGTGTGGACGTGTTGTGGTAGAAAATAACTCGGGTCCTTGGCGCACTATCATCCTTCGAGTGTCATGCACCAAATGCCCGACGTACAAGGACATGATATCCTTGGGAGAAGACCTGATAGTGGATTGTGATCGGTACAAGCTGTATGACGTTGACATGCTTAGGAGGCTGGGATTAGTAAAGGATAAGGCGGTGGGCTTGATAAAGAGTAAGGCGGTGTTGACGGAGGATGAAAGTGAAAGCCGTCTTGCGGAGGAGTCAAAGGTGGGAAAAGAGACAGGTAGGAAACATGAATCGTCTTGCTCGAAAATCATCTTGGAAGGGATAAGGGAGTGCAGCAATAGACATGCATCAGATTCTGGGATTACTAATACCCAATTGTCAGATTTAGTGTTCCCCTATACACAAGAGGGGCTCGATGCGGTTGAGAAGGCAATACCACTGCTTGAGATACTCCGGGATAAAGCAAAAGCAATGCTGGATTCCAATTCCCACGAGGGAGCTTCAGATCTCAACAGAGCAGCTTCTCCACTGATAGGGCGGGTGATCTGTCCTGATCCCAGTTTAGTCAACCAAGTAAATACTACTGATGAGGGTGGTCTTGGAATGGAAAACAATACTGGGAAAAATAGTACGGTTGTGCCAGTATACTCGCCACCTCCGGGACATAGGGATGCTACAACAATTGATAAAAAAGAAAACGCCAGTGATGGAAAGAAAATGTGGGAGAAGAAAAGACCATGTGCTGCGGAAATGTCTGGCAAATCAACCAAACGCAAAACTGAACAACAAAGGCAGCGTAAGCATGGAAATGAAATAATATCACCATTTACTACAATCATGTTCAAGAAAAAACTCCGAAATGACTATGCTGGGGAGAGTCTAGATGATCCAGGTATCCACAACAGGGTTAAAAGGAGACTGAACATTTACATCTGGAATAGGCAAGTACCTGTTATTAGACTTTTTATGGTTTGCGCAATAATGTTGATTTCAACATAAAGAAAAGTTCATATGAAGTTTAGCCACAAGCGTTACTAATATGGAGCTGAAATTCCAACACCCCGTCACACTGTGCAGTTATGAGAAAGTGTCAGGGGAAGAAATTCCCGAGGCGCCTAGGGAGCTAAACCAGCTAAAATGGACCGACTATGTGAGGCTACTGGGAGGAAATGAAGGACCGCATGCCGGCTGGTTATCAGAATCGGTAAGTATTATGTTCAATAGTTAAGCAGTGAGTATTTTGGGATATCGCCAGCTCACCCAGTATGGCCACCATGCAGATTGTTGATAAAGTATCGCACTCAATGCGCATAAATACCAAACTCACGGAGAATACCAAATGGACCACCGTCAGTAGCTACTTCGCGGTAAGTTTAGTTGGAACTATGTATTCTGTGATACTAAACAAAAGTACGCATATATTGATACTCCAGTAACCTGAGTTGCAACCTTTTTGGTGCACATCGGGATGAATCAGCGCCGTGCAAGAGATAAATCCAATTATGGCAGGAGCAAAGAAGCGAGTTTTATACATCACACCAGAAAGTACAAAGAGGGGAACTATGAACCGGGTGGCAAACCGTGGTCAACGGTGGATGTGGTTTACGCACCAGTACTTTTAAACGCTCATCACTGGGTGGCAATTGCCATCTGGACAAAAACAAAACAGGTTTTAATATACGATTCGCTGTACGATTATGAGAACCGTAAAAGATCCACCAAAAATTGTGGGATTCCATCCGAGGTCGGCGAAATCTGCAAGGCTCTGAGATTGGCTTGTTGCAATGGAGAGTGGTTAGCCGATTACGCTAATCATACTCAACACGTCCCTAAAAGTGGCCCTGGGTGAGTTAATCGATGCATCAATAGACACTCTGTACGCATCCTAGACGGTTCAGATGGTGATCTAACGTGCTTTCATTTTATTTGTTCAGTAGTAGCGGAGTGTATGCGTTATGCTTCATTCTCTGTTTGATCAAGGGAGTTAATCTAGACCGGTTAGAGCACGAAGATTATATTAAGGAGTGTCGTAGGAGATTTGCGGTGGAATTGTACCTGAATGGAGAGCACGAAAAATAGCCTTCATCATTACTGCCCTTTTTTTTTAATAAAAATGTGTTATAAATGTGATTCAGGCAGAGACAACCTCTTCTGGCTGATTCGTAAGTGCTATAAACATCACAGCGCACTCTTCCTCTCCCACATGTCCAAGTTCGTACGCTGAAACAGAATGATAAATAAGATTTATAAATAGAGAAAGCATACAGGAAGTACGCGAATTACAACAACCGAAATCGACAACGAGCGCTGAGAAACATTACAAACTGCAGCAAACTCAAAACCCAACAGCCGCAAGACTACAAAATTACATTTCAGATTCGCGAATCCACACAGCATAAAATCAAGCTTAACTTCCACTGTCATGTTGTCAATGGACTTCGCTTTACTTCCAGCACGCCTTGGATTTCTTTCAGTCCATACCTGCGAACAGATTACACAAGTCATGAAGGGTCAGTGAGCAAATGAGACAGTTCTTTGGACTGAATCGAGTTATCCACCAGCTCCTCAAGTAAATCGCAAACTTCTCAGCCATTGTTCGCATGCCTGTACATTGTAAGACAAGTAAGAATCAAGGATGACACGGGTAATAACTAAAAATGAGATATGAGAGAAAAGAGGTTGATCTCTAGTTCGTGGAGAGAACGATAAACTCCATTGGGCCGAGTTAATACACATAGCGAGAATACCTATTAGAATTAGGCCAGTTGTGCACTAGTCCGTGTAATCTTCTTCTTTATCCTCTCTTGAGTATAATTATAGCATGCGTAAATACGCAAGTAGAAAAAAAAAACAACCCAAGGATATAGAATTGCAGTACAAATCGAAGAACTTAAATCAAAAACAAATAAAATATCAATTAACCAAGATATCCAAGCAATGAGCAAACACAGATTATCAGGAGATACAACCAGCGTGAATTCAACGGATACAACCAGTATCCATGTACTGGTTTTCACAAATTATCAGTGAAAACCCCAAATAATTTTGTTCCATAATTGCTAGTCGCGTCCGTGTACGACAATGGACAGGTTAACCTCAACTCTAGAGAAACCTGAATTATATGAATGTGTTACATCAACCAATGCCTGAATGGAAACCTCAAAATGCGAACAGCAGAACAGGATAATCCGAGAAAAATATCATCTACTACATATATACAATGTCATATAGTACATTTTTTGATCGGCTACAGACTGCAATATACATATATTGTATAGTGTTAATAAATCATATTTAGGTTTCCGGCAGGCCAGGGGCCCAGGAGGCTTGATGTCTCCAAATTGATAGTGGAGGGCGGAGGAAGGTGCTTCAAAAGTAAGAAGAGCTGCTTTTGGAGATTCCAGAGATATCCCCTGGAGCATTAAATCAATAGTCATGCATGAAAACATTTCAGATCGGTGGAAATTGGTAACATCGCAAACTTGATATTTCATCTAACCTCATTTGATTTGTGGATGTGTCAGTCCAGTGACCTGAAAGTATCAGTTCCTTCACCTGAAGTGATGATTACTGAAACTGAAAATTCATTTAAAAACTCAGGAACTTAAATGATAAATCTGCAATTTTTCATTCATTATGATAAACCGTCTCATTTATTATTATATGTTACAGAAATAGTTACAATACAACCCACTATTAAGAAATATTTACTAAAAGAACGGCTATTAAGAAATCTTAACAATACAACCCACTATTAAGAATTATCAACCATGCATTAAACAATAAGGTACCCTAGATTACTGCTCAGTTGAGTGCCGCGACTATTCTTTGCACCAACAGTAGTAGGACCAGACTTACGAACAGACTTAGCCACATAAACTGCAGTTGCATCTCAGGCCTTACACGGACAAAGCATAGCTGGAATTTTCAATGAAAAAAACAAACTTAGTGTTTCATACATATTGAATATATAAGATTACATTCTTGGTATAGCTTAGGAGGAGCCAAACAAAGAACTCCCAAGTCACAAAGACAAAGGTCGAGAAGAGATTACCTTGCCAGCTGGCTCTGAATGCACAGACCATTTCAAGCACCGCAGCACCCGTTCCTAACTTGTAGTCAGTTCAACCAAAACCAATATATGCATCAGTATCATTCCAACTCAATTATAGAATATTTATGCAAAATAAATTATCATTCAGATCATATTCTCTACTCTATAAACTCGTTTACAAACGGGCAACTCAACACATTAGCATTCAATAATAAATATATTCACTTGATTTTTGTAAGATGAGCTATCTGTATGTGAATAACAACAGAAATCCACTAAGAGTTTCATGAATGCACCTTGTAAGCATTGTTGGGAGTCACTCCCTCATCCACTTCAACCCATGGGTTCCAACTGCACATACACATCTTGAAAATGTCATAATCTAGTATTGACTTTCATTAAAAAAAGTTAGAAGCAAATTGCAATAAACAATAATGTCAACCTTACCCATCCATATTGCTTAATGGGTAAGGTTGACATTATTATTTATTGCAATTTGTATGGGTAAGGTTGACATTATTGTTAATGGGTAAAATTGACATTAAGTACCTATATTTTGCCAAATTGCAATAAAAAAGTTAGATACAATTAAAAAGTATGTAGCCATCCATATTGCTTTCCAGCGTCATGATATCACCCTTTTCCTTTTGTGCCAAAACACCAATAACAAATGGAAGTGGAAAGTACAAGTGAACTTTTAGTAATCAATGAATTGAACCAACCAGGATAATCATAAATTACTGGTCCTACCCTATATCGATCATTACTGGTGCGACACACTATCTTGACATTGTGTCGCCATTTTTTTGATAACTCCTAAATGGCTACGAATTTGAAGCTAATTTTTTGGGAGCATGTTCTTTTTATAGATCTCTATGTTCATACAAAAAATGAGCGCATTTCGATATGTATACACCACCTTCTACCCCTTCGAAAACTAACCGTTGGTTAGTTTTTTGATTCAACGGTTAAAACGATAATTGGTAGATGGTTGTTTTATACACATCAGAATGCACTCATTTTTGGTATGAACCTAAAGTTCTATAAGAAGAACGTGCTCCCAAAAAATTAGCTTCAAATTCATCGTCGTTTGGGAATTATCAAAAAATTGCGACACAATGTCAAGATAATGTCATTTTAACCATGTCACAGGATCCTTCCTCAACCAACATTACCTACTACTAAAGTAACTGTTGCATGATACTCCTTGTTAGTGGGTACTAAGTCATTGTATCTACGTATTACATAATGGAAAGGGCAACCAATTTTTTTTTTTACCGGAGAGGACTAGTGCTACTAGGAAGGCCAACAACAACCAATTTAATATTTTTTACCTAATAGGACTAGTGTTATCTGCACTTACATAGTGTTCGAACTTAAAAATTACCAAGGGTAGCAAATAAAATTGATGAACAAACAAACAAACAAACAAAATTGGGTTCGGAAGAGTAAATTATAAAACCTGTATGGTCTTTCCATCATATGCTTGAAGCCATTTCCCTCCTAAGTAATTGGCTTTTGAAGAGACCAGAATCGCTGAGGCTAAAGACGGTGCTTTGTGTGTCGATGCTCATCTGGCCATTAAAATCATATACACGGAGTAAAGAGATTACGAGTCACCAAACTTCATCTGACAATCAATAATACAGCAACTGCAAGAGTTCTTAACAAAATAGCTAGCAGTCTTTTCTAGGTCCGTGGGAATAGACAAACAACACCAACATCACTACCACTGCCACCAAGCACGCGCCAAAACCAATTAACACGCTACCAACAACACCAACAACATCACAACCACTAGCAACACAGACGCATCAGTACGTTGTAAGGTTTGGTAGCGATAGTAAAACCAGCAAGTAATTTCGCCAACAACTGTTGGCTAGGGATAATTCCCAAACCTATAAAAATCCAAACAATAGCAAAATCAAAATTAAACAAAAACCCACAATTACAAAACAAAAACCCTAAGAAAATCTTAACAAAAAGGCTAATCGATCATATGTTCAAATTAGGGTTATCTTACGTATCCTTATCTTCACAACGGACCAACGGATGTAATCCCTGTAATAAACAAATTTGCATCAGAATCCGGCAAGTATCAGCAAAACCTAACTAAAATTGAATCTAAGAAATTGAAATCGAAGTATAAGGGTAGGAACAAATCAAACCCTAAAACTAAGAATTGAAAGTTAAAGAGAAAAGAAATCTTACCGGAATTAAGGATTTAGGGTTTTACCTTCAGACAAGAGAAACCCATAGGTAGTATTTTAGCCGCTAATACTTCATCGTTCCGATTTGAGAAATTTGGTGCAGATGAGCCAGGGTTTTCTTGTGTTGGGGGTGGAGATTGTGTTTTGAAATTGTGCAGATGAGCGGGGTTTTCTTCTTGTTGTCGTATAAACCGAGACTGGGTTTTGGTTTTGGTTTCGGTTTGGGGTTTCTCATCCAGTCATCCTTAAGGGCGATGTTAGATTTATCATCAAACTGAAGTTTCAAAATAAAGTTTCAAAATGAAGTCTGGATCTAGGAAGAGATAGAGAGGCTGCGGAAAGGAAGAACGAGAAAGAGAAAGCGAAAAAAAATTGAAGGCAAATGAAGAAAAGGTGTTTTGTGATAGCTAGTATTTTTTTTTTGTAGGACGGTAGGAGATTGAGGGGGTTATCGACGGTTAAAAGTTATGTTCCCTACTCATGCAGATCGTGGAATGAATGAACAGTTGGTAATGATACTGAAATTGGATTGACGATGGAAAATAATTATGGATATTCATACGGATTGAGGTGATTTTGGACGGTTGGAATTAAATCTGGAATCATGATGGACGGCGGAGAATTGATTTGGATACTAATACGGATATGAGAGAATTTTGGATGGATGGAAATGATTCTAAAATTTTGATGGACGGGGGAGAATTGGTTTGGATAGTCACACGGATTGTGTGCTTTCTCAAACTCTTGTATTTGGTTTTTTTCTTATTAAATTTCGATCCGACAATGAATCCAACTTAGGGGATCAACAATTAAAGATAATCTATCGAACATTGATAGGTTCAGTGTGAACAATACTCTATAGATTTGGTGCTTCCGCTAAGAATCCGACTTATAACAATACGTTATTAGGCAAAATATGAATAATATCATTAGGTTTAGTGTTCCAGTTAAAGAATCCGACTCATCACAAGACGTTATTAACCAGAATATGATCAAACAATAGATCTTGTGCTTTGACGAAGAATTCGACTTAGCACAAAACGTTATTAAGCAAAATATCATTAGGTTTAGCCTAGTGTTCCGGTCGACTATTATCACAAGTAGTTATTAAGAAAGATATCATTGGGTTTAATGGTTTGACATAGAGTCCAATTTATCAAAAGACGTTTTTAACCAAAATATGAACAATGCCCATACATTAGTTGGGGTACATTAGTTGTTTTGACGAATTCGAATTATCAGAAGAAGATATTAAGCAAGAAATCAATAGGTTTAATGCTCCAACGAAGAATCCAACTAATCAGAAGTAGTTTTTAACCAAAATATAAACAATACCCATACATTTGGTGCTTCGACGAAGAATTCGACTTATCAGAAGAAGTTTTTAAGCATGGTATTGTTAGTTTAGTGCTACGACGAAGAATCTCACTTGTCAAAATACGTTTTTAAGGAATATATGATCAATACCCATACATTTGGTACTTCGACGTAGAATCCGACTTATCACAAGTAGTTATTAAGCAAGATATTAATGGTTCGGTAGAGTCCGACTTATCACAAGTAGTTAGTAGGCAAAATATGATCAAAACCTATACATTTGATGCTTCGAAGAAAAATCCGACTTATCATAAGACGTTTTTAAGAAAGCTATCAATAGGTTTGGTGCTTAGACAAAGAATTAGACTTATCAGAAGACGTTTTTAAGGAAAATATGATCAGGTGATTAGACGAAGAATTGTTGGTACCCGGAATAACCTTAACACTAGAATAGGAACCTATAATTAAAGGTTGATTATTATTGAGAATGAGAATGTCATTCTGGAAGAAAGGATTTAAAGGTATAAAATTAATGGTTGATTTTCTTAATTGAGAAATGGTGCAAGTAATTACGGAAAAATTAAATTAGACTTGAATGCATGGTTTCATTAGTGCCTACTGCATGATTTTTTTTTCCGTTATATTGTTTTTGGAAACCTCCTGTGGAGCCATGGTTTGGTCACACATTTCTTTTTTCCCTTCCACGGAGTATGAACCTCATCTAGTTGATAAGTTCACGGTGATACGGATGCTGAGTATATTTTGTAAGATTTTGGTAGTTTTGAAATTTCAAATGTATATTACTTTTCATTTATTAAAATTTGTTTGGGTTTGAATACAAAATCTTATAATCGTAAGCTCCATTTTATATTGCCACAAACAACTCTTCGATTATTAAAGCGAAGGAAACTACTACAAGCTTGGAAAATAGTTGAGGAGGACTGCATAAAGAGGAGTAGATTGCGAAGAACTTCGTTCTATATGGTCAATCCCGGTCATGTCGCTTAAATGAGGGTATATTCGTCAATCCTTCTCGATGGACTTTTATTCCGCTGGATCTCACTTCTCCTTCGTCTCCTCTCCAGCTAATTCTTTCAGCAGAAATTCCTATCACCGATCGATATGTTAGTAAAATTTGTTTTGCAGATTTGTGTTTCGCTGATTCTGCAAGCTCGATTTTACAAACATATCGGTCGGTAAGTGGACACAAAATACTAATCCCACAAATCGGAACCTTTCTGCCTCGATTAACAAAACCCACTCCAGGGTTAGCATTAGAAAAATTGGCTATAACATCACACAGGGCAGAAGGTTTTGATAGCCAATTTTCCATTGATGATCATTGCCACAATGACTACCATCAGACCAGATT
>JAJJMA010222068.1:0-16596 GCA_023529015.1 Papaver nudicaule | reverse complement strand
TTTTGAGAGTCCCACTAGGACTGGGATTCCATATATATATATATATGTACTCATGCCTAGGTTAAATCTTTTTATCAAAGAAAGGAGGACAAAGATAGGTCTCTCAGAGCAGTTTTCTTCTTCTTTCTGATTATCTTCCTCTCTATTATTTTCTGTATTAGTGATCTTGCTCATCATGGCGTCAAGTGGAGCTACAACACAGAGCAATAAGGTAAACTAGGGTTTTTAAGTGACCTAGGTTTTTTTTTTTTTCCCTCTCGTATATTTATTTTTTTTTTTTAATAAATTTTTTTTTTATAAAAAATATATATATATATATACATATATATACGAGAGGGAAAACTTGGCGGCGCCACAAAGTGTGGCGCCATGAGAAATTGTAGGCGCCACAGCGCCGCGGGCTTGGCTAGGGTTGGTGGCGCCATGAATATGGCGCCATGTACAGGCCCGCGTGTTTTTTTTTTTTTTTTTTTTTGTGTGTGGCCTCGGTTTGGTTGAGGTCAGATTTGGTGGCGCCATGAATATGGCACCATACGCATACTCGTAAAAGATTATTTATGTATATATGTACGTATATTTTAAGGTGGCTTTGTTATCGATTGAAGCCAAATTGGCGGTGCCATGGCTATGGCGCCGCACGCATGCATGCGTTTTTTGTCGTATATGTATTCTACTAAGCACTTACGCCTAGGCATTTATACTTTTAGAGAATACGAGTAGCGATGACTTACTTGGATCCGTTTGTGTGTTGTAGAGAAAGCGCGGCGGTGGCGTCATTCCCGCACCCCTTGTTACTGCTGCACCTAGTCCTGAGGACAAGTTCTTTGATGCGTACAAGTATATTGGCAAGAGGACTACTCCGTTTATTAGTCGAGACAATCCAGAGGTTCGTTTTGCTCCGAAGTATAATAGCAGGGTCAGGTCTCCGTCTCCCGTCGTCGCGCCTGGCGAGATCATTAGGTTCTCCTTGGAACGAGGCGACTATGAAGCTTCCTCTGTTGACTTCCGCGGTCCGAGAGCTCCTTTGGATCAGTGGATCCCTTGGTTGGAATCCATGTTGAACGATAAGAAGGTGTATGATATCTTAGAAGGCGTCGGGATTGCACATGCATTGAAAGCGTCTGGGAAGTTGAGAGTGTATGCAGATGTCGATGGTGTTGTTGCGTTCGCCTCTCGCTGGTGTGGGTCTACGAATACCGCCGTTACCGGTTTCGGAGAGGTTACCATTTCCTTGGAGGCGGTATCGTCCTTGTATCATCTTCCGGTACTCGGGAGCCTACCGCGGGACCAACCGGGGGTCTTCCGTGACGTTTTGATTGATGAAATAAAGGCGAAGATTAGTCAACTTCATTTACCCAATGCCTCCGTCGACGAGAATTACACGAGGTGGATTCGTCACTGGTATTCATCTGGCGGCAGGGCCGACGCTCTCAGCAACACCAAGATCATAGCTGCATTTCTTACGCTCTGGTTATCGCGAGATATATTCGAGGACGATTCTATCGGGACACTAAAGCCTTCCGTTGTTTCCTACGCGGTTTGGCTGGCGCGAGGAATGCCTTTACCAATTGGGAGTCTGTTCCTTGGGTCCCAGTATGCACATCTAAGTGCTTTGGCTGGGAATATGTCTAATTCCTCCACGAGTCGTGTTTCATCGTTCGTCAATCTTCCTTTTCTCCAGGCTTTCTTGTGGGAACACTACGTGCCTTATGCTCCGCAAGGGGGTCTTCCTTTGGATTCATCGGAGTACGCCAGGATTATGTGGTGGAGCGACAAGCGTCCCAAGGACTCATCAAGGTTGATAGATTTTCTGGACAGAGATGAATGTGTCTGCTTCCGTCCGTGGTGTAAGGTCTACGATGATAGAGTCTTTCAATTCGAAATCGCGGCTGAGGGTGACGAAGTCGTTTTGCACTCCGGGTCTCGGGGTCTCGATAACTTCGATCACTACGGGCAACAGGTGTTCATGTGTAGCAGCGTTTCCGGCTTCATCTTCGGCTTCTATCAGGGAAGACTGGTGAGGCAGACGTATAACATCGATAGAGTAGCTCGGTTCATGGGATTTGATCAGGACGTGCCCTTCAGCCGTTCTCTCGCTCCACCCGGGGACGACTTGCGTGCGTACTTAGATCCTACCCAAGATCCGGGGAGGAAAGTTGTCGTCTTGGCGGCAGGTAGGCTAGCGAAGGTCACTCCAGAATACAACCTATTCTGGGATTACACGTTGACGGTTCTGGGCAATTTTGTGAAGAAGTTGAATGCAAGCGACAGGCCTACTTTCACTTTAACACCTCAGGTAGTCTTCTTTCTGAATGCTCATGTATATGCCTTGCTTGTCCTGCTTAGGTTAACGAGATTCCTTTCCCTGATAACAGATGGCGCCTCCTCCGCTGATTCAACCTAAGAAGAAGATTAAATGCAACAGGATGGAGTTACCTAAAGGTTGTCCCATTTCTCCCTCCCTTGCGGCTAGTTCGTGTTCCTCTCCATCTCGAGTAAGTAGTTTTCACTTCGGGGCATCCTCTTGTCTCGTACAGGTACATATTCACCCTTCCTCGGTTGATCCTCTTGCTGTTTCTGTAGGGTTCAGCACCGGAGGGGTGTGATGGATTCATGGAGTCCCCAGTTGTTGAAGTAGGGGTGACGAAGGGAGTAGACGAGCCGGTTGGTGCGAGTCTTGAGACGAGGAAGAAGATAGAC
The DNA here is from genome assembly GCA_023529015.1 of Papaver nudicaule. NCBI lineage: Eukaryota > Viridiplantae > Streptophyta > Magnoliopsida > Ranunculales > Papaveraceae > Papaver > Papaver nudicaule. Next base: position 13,896 of record JAJJMA010222068.1, on the reverse strand, counting down.
GAGATTGATTCGAGCCTTGAGACGAGGAAGGAGGTAGACGAGCCGATTGGTACGAGTCTTGAGACTTCTTCTTCCCTTCTTATCGATGCTCATGACCGCACACTCATCCAGGTGGGCTTGTTGAACTTTGTTGGTCTTTTCTCTTTCAGGTCCACTCTCGCGTTACCAGTATCTCCTAACTATAATCCCGTCTCTACAAGAACAGGGGGATGAGGGTCGTGTTGATGCTATCTCGGAGAATGTGAAAACGTTGGAAAGTGGGGATGACTTGAAAGGTGACACGACTTCTTCCGAAGCTCTCGATGAACGGACGTCAGAAGATGACGTGGATACCGATCTTCCTCAGGTTACTGACAAGGTCGTTTCTGGCGACACGGATGCGACTGACTGTGGTACGGACGTGGCGTCTCCCTATCCTGGTGCTGGAGTTGCTTTTCCTTCGTCTGCTAGTCGAGTTCGACCCGGATACGTCTTGGTGGGGAACTTCCCAGTAGCGAGTAAGTACCAGGCGTTGTACACTCATATTTGGAGAAAGTTCGGCCATATTGCCCATGAGAGGGAGCAGAGGTTGCTCTCTGAGTCGCTAGTCGGCGTCCTGTTGTCGAGGGTGACCGATATGACTGTTCAATCCATTGAATCCGCAGACCCGCTTGACGTTCAAGATTGGGAGGATTCTATAGTTGCAGCTGAGTCCAAGGGTTTCAATGTGGCTTGGCTGCGGGATAGGTTCGAAAGGGCTAAGGCTCAGGGGTCCCTGGAGATCCTCCAGTAGAAAGAGAAGAAGGTAGCAGAGTTGAAGGGTGAGTTGCAGAAGGAGGAAGAGGAGCTGGAACGGTTAAGGCTATCTTGCAAAGGTAGACCTAGTGGGGTTTTGAGTGATATTCTCGACTAGGTGTCTTTTCTTATATATATAGGGTTCTTCCCCCATTTTTTAGTTTTCGAATGTTGAGTGGAATGTAGGTATTTTCTATTGATTGGATTGGGTTATGTCTTCTAAGGGATATTGAAATAAAATGCTTTTCTTAATTAATTCTGCTGGAATGGAAATCCTATTTGCTGAAATGGAAATCCTATCTACTGCACGCTATGACGCGCTGCTTTGGAGGAATGAAAATACAATAAACGGGAGGTCTAGTGTCGTCCTCCCTTAGGGTTTTGGTGAAGACCTTGCTAGACCGAATTCGATCCCATAGCTGATATGGTATGGGTTGAACTTCGATCAGGAAAGAGTTCCTTCACTTTCTTGCTAAACCTTTCCATATGTGTGATCGCGCCCTCCCCTATCTCTTGCTTGAGGTTGAATAGTTCCACGTATACTCTGAAGTCCGGAATGGTCTCTAGGGCCTCAGGTGGTATGTTACAGGGGGTGAGCTCGTCTCCTCCTCGGATCTTGTCGTTACGTAGCTTGTCACGTACAACTCCAGATTCCTGAAGAGCTTTGATGAAGATTCTAATAGCTGTGCCGATGTCTATTGCGGGTTTTCCTGGGTTTTCCCCTCGAGTAGTTTTCCTCGTGGTGAGTCCCCAGTGACTCGGTGAATGTGGGTTATCAGATGCGAGGGAGGTGGATGAAGTACCTTCTTGGTTGAGAGGGTTCTCATCGGCCTTCGTGGGCTTTGTGGATGTGGTTACCGTCTCGCTCTCCTGCACAAATCGCTTCATGAATTCCAGGGGAAGTACTTCCTGGTTGTTGTAGATCCATGGGCGTCCCAGTTCCATGTCGCTTTCGACTTCTCCCTTGACGATGTGGAACTCCGCTATGGTTGGAATCGTGGCGATTTCGACGGGAAGATCAATCCACCCGTAAGTCCGTACTTCGGCTCCGTCAGGTCCTTTGATGATGGTCGGGGCGCGGACAGCTTGGCTCCGTGGGATGTTGGCGGCTCTGAGAGTCTTAACTGAGATGATGTTCACTGGGGATCCTGGGTCGATGAGCGTCTTCGAGAATTCGGCATCGGACACGCGGATGGTTGTGAGGAGTCCCCAATCTTGCATTACTGCTTGTGGCTCCTGCTTGGACATTGTCCGGTCGTTGACTTATTTGAAAGGTAAGCGTCTCCCTGCTACCACCACGTTGAGCGCTGTGAACATGTCTTTCCGCTGTGGTTTCGAGAGACAGAGGGTCTCACATAGCTGGTACATTATCTCTTCCACTCTCTCATTCACCGGTTGTTCCGGTAACATGAATGCTCGAACAGGTAGAGGATTTTGATATACTCCTTCGTTCCCTAGGTGTAGTTCCCCGGACTCCACCTTGGCTTAGAAAATCCGCTTAAGGGTGAAGCAGTCCCTGGTAGAGTGAGTAGTAACTTGGTGGTAACGACAATACCTTGGGCTTGCGACCTCCTCAGCTGTAGGAGGGCGTTGAGGTGTAGGAAGTGCAATTACCCCGTCCTGGATCCAAGTGTCTAGCAGCTCTAGTACCTCCTCCATGGGGAACGGGTAGTCTGGCACTTCTGATCTGGCTTTCTGCCTCCGTGTCTGCGGTTGTTGTTGTTGCCCTTCTTGGTTCATGTTCTTGTTTGGGGTTTTCGGAGCTGAATTAGCGCGTTTTGGATGCGTTACCTCTGTGGCGCTCCATTTTCTCTTCCCTCCTTCGCTGACGGCACCCATGGACGGTAAGTTGTTGTTATACTGTTTGTTAATCAGTCTCTTGTCGCCAGGAGTGGCACGAGTCTCCTCGCTCCTGAGGGGTTTAGATCTTTCCAGCAGAGCGGGCGCAGTGGTGGCAGACCTCTTCGCAGCTTCATGGAGTTCAAAGAAGGTCTGGAAGCGGAGGTTCTCCAAGAGGGCCCGGTAAACAGGGATCATCCCGTTGATGCAAAGTTCCACTAACTGTTGTTCCGTGACATTCGGATCGTGGCAATCAAGGGCTTGAATTCTGAATCTCTTGACGTAGTCGTTTGGGTGTTCACTAGGCCTCTGGAACATCCTGTCGAGGTCGGATAGCGTTATCTGTTCAGACACGAAGAAGTACTTGCGGTAGAATGCGCTCACCATCTCGCCCCAGGTCCCAATGCTATTCGGAGCAAGATTGTTGTACCAGGTGTAAGCTCTCCCAGTAAGAGACTTCGAGAATTCTTTGAGCCTCAAGACATGGTTGTACTCATGTTCCCCTAGAGACTCCAGGAATCGTGAGATGTGTTCGCGTGCATTCCCCGTCCCGTCATACAAGGAGAACATGGGTGACATGTAGCCTTTGGGGAGGGAAATCCTCAGGACTTCGTGCGGGTACGGTGGCTGGTGCTGGTGGATGGGTGACATCACATCTCTTTCCCGGTTTCGTAGCATCTTTTCCAAGTCGTCTGCCGTGACATAGCGGGAAGGTTGCCCTCCACTCTGTCGAGGTTCTTCCGGGAGAGAAGGCGCTTCGTCATCGCGGATGTGGATAACCGTTGAGCGAGCACTTGCGGTAGCGGCTTCAGGGGTCTCCTTGGCTGGTGAATTTGACAGCTTCGAGGTTAAGGTCTTGAGACAATCCAGGATTCCTATCTGAGTGTCGAACATCTTGACTTGGCTTTCTGCGAGGGCGTCCTGTCGTTTGGCTAACTCCTCCATGGTTAATGCTCCCGATAGTCCTTTTCCTTTGTCGGCGGTAGTGTTGTTCTTAGCTGTGGAAGGAGGATTCTTGCCAGAGGTGTGGTTTGGAGCATCAGGAGTAACTGGGGTGATGGGGATAGCTGAGGTGATGGGTGTTGAAGAGGGATTACCTAGTGCAACAGGTGCGTTGGGCGTATTGCTGGATGCAGGTGGGTTGGGAGGTGCTGCGCAGCACCGTTCGTTGAAGAGTTGGGGTTTTTGGTATCTGATCCCGACCTAAGTTCAACCATCTTTGAACAAGTTTCTCTGGAACCGAGAGAATGATCTCCCACTGTGGTCGCCAACTGTTTTTACCTGGAAAAACAATGTACCGTCTCTGGGTACTTTCGTAGTGCTCGGAGATCAAAGTCGAACAAGACAAGCCTAAACCAAGGATGGCCGTTCCCGTCTTGCTTCGGTCACAGAGAGGATAGAGGTTGGTCTAGGGAGGGAAACAACGAAGAAACTTGAGATCAGGTTGAGGATGTGTTTTGGGTGTAAGAGTTCAAGATTTCCGTCGTGAAGTCGACTGGAAATCTCCAAGGCTAGAACGTATTTTGATTCTCAGGTGTTTTCTCTGAGGCTCTTGGTTGTTTTTGTGTGTTCTGAACGTTTCTGATGTTCTGCCTTGGAAAATAGAGGAAGCCTTTATTTATAGTTTGAACTCACCCTGATCTCTCGACAGAGAAGGTGGAAGTCGTGGAAGAGTGGAGGAGTGGAGGACATGCGTTGGTTTCCATAACTGCCTGAGTCGTGTGGAACATGCCCACTCGCGCCATCTTCTCGTAACTGCCCACTATCTCCATCAGTTTCTTTCAACTGCCGTAGACCGCCAGACCAATACCCCTAAAGTTATCCCCCCGTGTGATGTTTTGATGTCTCGAGCGAGTGATACGCGGATATTGCGTAGTTAAGTTGAGTAGAGTAGGGTTGTACGACTGATTGTCGTGACCAACATGATGTAGTGTCTCCTGGACACATTACAGGAGTGGCCTTGGCCTTTGGCCAAGGCCATAAGTGCTTGATGGCGCTAGTTATTGTGGCGCCATGGCTCATGGCGCCACGGCCTTGAACTTTGGCCAAGGCAAGTTTGAAATGCGTCTTTGGCGCTAATTATGGTGGCGCCATGGCTCATGGCGCCACGGCCTTGGCCTTTGGCCAAGGCAAGTTTGAAATGCGTCTTTGACGCTAATTGTGGTGGCGCCACGGCCTTGGCCTTTGGCCAAGGTCATCTTGTTGTGGCGCTATGGATTATGACGCCACGGCCTTGGCCTTTGGCCAAGGCTCATCTTATTGTGGCGCCATGGATTATGACGCCACGGTCTTGGCCTTTGGCAAAGGCTTATTTGTTGTGGCGCCATGGGGTATGGCGCCACGGCCTTGGCCTATGGCCAAGGCCAGCCTATTTGCGGCCATGCTCTTTGTAGGTTTGTGGCGTTTTACGCCATGGCCTTGGCTTCTTGGCCAATGCTGATTTTTGTGAATCCATGGTGGCTCATGGTTTGTGGTGCCATGCTATGTGGCGTTTATGGCTTTGGCGTCTGGCCAAGGTCGACTTTGCGGCAGCCTGTGCCTTAGTCGCGATGTGAGTGCTTATGCTACAACACACCTGAGGTCATGGCATGTTTATCCATGGTATGCTAGACCTTCCTGAACTTGGGATTAGGTCTGCTTAGGCCTTTTTAGGCTGGTGTATGCTTCTCAGAGAGCTCCGGACCGGCCTGGAGCTTCATTATTCCTGAGGTTTGCACCGAGACTCGTATGTTGAGTCGTATTTAAGAGGAAATCCATGAGGACACGTCTCTGTTGATTCTTCACCGTGTACCATCAAGCGAGGTCTGGCTCTGAGCTGATCAATGGGTTTAATATGTTGGTGAGATATTAGTATTGCTCTATGATATTACCCTCCCCACCGGAGTTATAAGAGAGAGCTCATAGAGAGTTTGTTCGGATCATGGAATGAGTTGCATTCTGAGCTATAGAGATGAGCCTGAATAGGCGACTGCCTTTGATAAGATATGGTTTCGAGAGTGTTTTGACAATCTTGTCCCTCTCTCATTTTTCACCATCTACACTAAGCTAATGTTGTCCCAAACTGACTTTAATAAACAAAATCAAGAATGAGTTTTGGCATCTAAATTTGACAAAAAACTTGACATACCAAGCATGTGGGTCCAACCTGCCATAACAATCCGGAATTAGAAGCAAGCTTGTTGCTGATCTTATTATTCTTATCAAACAATTTATTGTTCTGTGGTCTTGTTAGAAGGATAATGTATCACTGCGGTTCAGATTCTTCATAAATGAGAGTATGTTCATGGTATAATTTTGGATGTATTTGAAAGGCTCTTTTCTCATTTAAAAAAAAAAAAAACTTAAGGACAATCTCTATATAAATAAGAATGGTTGATGAGCTTGTGCCGATTTTTTCCGCTATGGAAATTCAAATGAACATCCACAAACTTCTCTCCAGATTTTGATGTAATTAAAATAATAATTGTCCATCCATTCGTGCAAACACGAGACAATTTTTTTTAACTCGAACAAAATTATTATTGTGTGACCTCCTCAGATTCAAAACTGATAGAGCTACTGTGGATTTGACCTGAGGATAATCCCGACTCTAATAGTCTGTGGCCCCCACCCCACTCTTGAAAATAGGGGTCCCCATCATTTCATTAGAGCAACAACAGTCATGGTGTCAAACACCAAAACACTAAGTGCCATATTTGGGTATATAGATGACTTTTGGTGCGAAAAATCACAACCATCACACTAAATCCATTGCCAAACATGATTTAAATTCTGGAGCAAAAAAAACTTGATTGTTTTTCACGTAAAATATTACAACGTGATTTTAATTTACGTGAACTTAAACGTTTCTTTAAATAACGCTGGTCCCCAAACGCAATGTACAATTACCTTATACTGTAAACGAGATTTTGTTTCACGTTTCTTGATAAGCAGCTGATTCTATGTATATAATCTTATAGCAGCTGACCCACATACATTAATTTAGTTAACGTCTCACAAACACGCATTTGTATGCGACATATACAATTGTGACGTGATTAAAAATTACGTTTGCCCAACGTCAATTTAAGTCGCGTTTTACCTAGCCGTGATTTACTTTGACGTCTATTCTTCTCACGTTTTTTTTTATCACGTTTTAACTAAAACGTTATATTTGATTGCGTTTTCTGTTTCACGTGAATGTTGATCATGTCCCATCATCTCCACACCAAAACCCATTCGCTGCACTATATTTGGTGTGAAAATCAGCTAAATTTGGGTTTACTGTTTTGGTGATGGCATGATTGCCGATAGGGTATCCCATATTTGGTGTTATGGCACCAACACTGCATTTGCTCTTAGAGGTTCATGTTCAGGGTTATGTTATTTCTCAAGGGAGTTACCTAAGAAACTCATGACAGTTTCTTAAAATTGGAAGTCGTGGTTATTATAATGAGGTTGTCTATAATACGTGATAAACTAAACACGTTAAAATGATTAGTTGGAGTATATACTTAGAAGCATCTATGATTTGTTTCTTGTGTTTGTGAGAACCCGGTTGTGGTCGAAACAATGCACTACAGTAATTAGTTTATAGCTCTGCAGAAAAGGGGTCTGAGCAGAGCCAAAGCCCCTATAAGGCTATAACCTAAACCCGAATACTGGGTGGAGTAATGAATAATGCATTCCAAAATGTTTCCTTACAATCAAACAGGTATAAACAAAGACTAGACTATAGATGATCCAAGCAGTAGAAATGGTCCTTCCAGAGACATAATAAAAATGGTCAATTGGATGTGGACTTGTTTGACAAAATAAAATGTTGGATGGTCAAGAAACTGTGGTAAGTGGTCCATGACTCCATCCATGGTACTTGACATCAGAGTTAAGTAGGGCAAGTGGGCAACAGCCACAGAAAGGTAGCGGGGTCCATTTGGTTGCATTTCTGATACTGAGAGATGTCTCTGATTGATTGCCGATAAAAAGTCAGTGATGTTGACCCTCTTTATAATCTGAGCAGCATTTTGGTTAAGAATCAACGAACTACACTCTCATTGCCAACTCTAATTGCTAGCTCTCCACGGTCTCATTCCCTGGCTCAATAATGTAGGATTACGCGTCTAGTCCGTTCGCACACCTGGAACACATTCACTGGCTCGTTTTAACTGGATTACTAGTAGTGCATGATCTCTCACCCTGGCAATCCTCTCTTTTTATCAGCTCTATCGTTTGATTGTTCTAACCAACCATGTGGTGTGAACTGTGGACATGCAACCCAATACTATTTGTTTTTTGGCTTTAGCTTTCGGGCAAAATTCATACAGGAGAAAGCTAAAACAGCTGAGCGGGATTATAATCCTGGCAGCCCAAATTTAATAGGGTCGAGCACTACTTCAAATATCTCACCCTAGTTTATAAGGGGTGCTAAAACTGTGTGCAAGTACTAAAATGTCCCTCATACTTAATTTTAAATACCAAATTAATCTTAATCAAAAATTAAAACTCAAAATCAAAAACCTCTAATACTTTCCTCTACTACTTATCCTTCACAACAAACAAAAACCCACCCTTCCAAAAACAAAAACCTTGACGACCTAAAATTTTTTTCGAATTCAATTAATCGTGGTAATCGACGATTCGAGTTTTTTCATCGCCGATTCAATTCTTCAATACGCTACAAAGATGACCAAAGAAAAACCAAAACTCCTCATTCGTTTGAAGGGGAAATCGATTGAAAAAACAATTTCAAAATCCACCTCAACCGAAAAAGAAATTGTTGAAGAAGAACCGGAAGAACGGGATAAAAACGAGGAAGAAATGGCAAGATTGAGAAGGTAAGTTACTTGAATCACCCCTTACGTAACTTTTATTATGTTTCGATGGATTTTAGGGAGTAAGACACAAAATTTTCGCACTCACAGTAGAAAACTCGTCAAGCTTGTGCCATCGAGCTTGACGAGTTTGCAGTTTCAGAAAAAAATTAAAGAACACTCGTCAAGGTTATCCCAAAAAGCTTGACGAGAAATCTTCTGCAACTTAGGTGTTTTCCTAAGCATGCAAACTCTCGTCATAGTATTCATCGTTTCCTTGACGATTTGAGCCTTGTGAATTTTTGGAGAAGAAGGGTACACATGAAATCGTTAAGTAATGTGTGAAAAGCATGACGAGTTTGGTCCTCTCAAAACATGCTCACTGTCCAAATTTTTCCAAAAATCGGAAAGCTTTTTGGATTAGCTTGACGATATGGTTTTGTATTTCGTTTTCACTCGTCATAGTTAGTGTTATTTTCTTGACGATTCGAACCTTGGGAAAAAATTGGTGGAATAAGGTGAATTCAGGTCGTCAAGATAGGCTGGAATACCTTGACGATTTTGTTCCTCCCAAAACATGCTCACTGTCCCAATTTTAGGAAAACTCGTCATGCTTTTGGGCATCAAACCTTGACGAGAATTTCTGTTTCAGTTGTGAATCGTCAAGTATTTCCCAAAAGATTGACGATTTGCTTCATAAATTTTTAAATCGTCGTAGTATGCTGTATAACCTTGACGAGTTTGATGTTAATAAATGTTTTTAATCTTTGTGTTGTTAGGTTGAAAGAGAAGAAGAAGAAGATAAAACTTCCCCTTAACACTCCCCCATCAATTCCTCGCAGAGAAAAGTATTTGGGAGCGGGAAATTTTCGTGGTCTTACCACACAAGATGTAGCGGATTTTTCCTCAATGCCGTGTTCCACTCCTTCTTCTATCCCCGAACCCGGTGGCAACCATCATGACGGTGGTGATGATGTTGAACCCGACCAAAATGAACATGGCAATGATGTTGAGGATGAAGGTGACAAGGAAGGTGAGGATGAAGGCACCAAAGAGGGTGAAGAAGATGAAGGCACCAAAGAGGGTGAAGAAGATGAAGCCACCAAAGAGGGTGAAGAAGTTGAACACCCTAAAGATAATGAGAGAAATGGGGATGTCGTTGAGGGCAAGGGAAAGGTGAAGAAGAAACCGAGGGAGAGAGCTGCGCACCTTCCCGCACCACACCTCATACTAGAGGGAGGACCTCATGGGTTACCTGCGGATGGTGGAAAAGTTCTCTTTGGTTACAAGGATTCGTGGGCTTGTACCATCTACTCCACCTTGGTAATGTTAATGTCAACTTCTTTTGTGTTTCATTGTGTTGATATCTTAGGTTAGATGTTAATATATCTCATTATGTTTTCATCTTTCAGGATCATAAGAACGCCACACGTCTTCTTAGGCGCCAAACTAATTATTTTAATATGAGGAAGTGGGCTTTTAAAAAGGAATGTGAGGGGGTCAACAAAATTATTAAAGCTTCTGGTTTGTATGGTGCTGTAGAGAATTCGGTTGTGAACTATGACGTAGAGACAGTTTCGGCAATGTGCGAGAGGTATTATCCGGAAAGAGACACCATGCTCTTTACATTCGGGGAGATGGCGATCATTCCCGACGACGCTCAACAGATTCTGAAATTGTCAATTTCCGGGAAGTCTACCAGCGATGGGTACACCAAAAGACTCGATTTTACCAAGCTTGATGAATTGTGAAAGAACTTGTTTGATTGGACTCCTGCGGAAATTGACTTTTTCTTCATGAAGAGTCCAACAACAAAAAAAAGGATTAGGGAGATCAACCTTGTGAAATTGAGGGCAAGGTATGAAGGAACCCTTGCTAAAAAGGGGCCTCTGGATGAGAAGGAAGTCAAAGCTTCGGCAGCTGCTTATCTTTTATACGTCTTAGCCATTTGTATATTTCCGTCTTCTGCTGGGAACAAGGTGAATGCGAACTTCTTGCATCTACTGCATCCTTTGGATAAGATTGCAGAGTATTCGTGGGATACCGCAATTGTCTCACACCTAAACACCGAGTTGAGAAAGGCATCAAGAAGCTTCACTTCCCAACTCAATGGCAACACATCTCTACTGCAGGTAATTATGCATTTTGTTTTTCACTTTTGAATGTCAAATTCTTTTGGATATATACATATGTGTCATTGATCTTTTGGATAGGTGTGGATATATGAACACTTCCCAAAGTTGATGGAAGGCCATGAGGATTGGAAAATCAACACCAAAAAGTGGAAACCGGGAATGGCGAGAGGGCACAAGTATATCTTCACTGGGGATCAAGAAAGGGGCAAGAAAGGTTGGCTTCTAACGGTCCGAGAGAGGTTGGACAACATGAAGGTAAGTGATGTAGTCTTTGACCCCTACAGAGAGGATAGGGAGAAGGGTTTCATTGAACCAAGGGACCCACACTATAAATACGATGGCCCCTTGTTTCATCCTCTTGGACACACAATGCATGCCCCAGCGAGATTCATGAGACAAATTGGGTATATACAAGAAAGTCCCGAAGAAGGGTTAGAAACAGATTATGACGCTGCAGAATTCCCAGTTGACGTCAAGGAAAGCCACGGCGACACAAAATCAATCACGGTTGTCTACAAAAATGCCCCATCAATTGATCAATGGAACCAACGACAACGTCATAAAGTAGGATGGACGTGGGATGATGTCGTCCATGGTTATGAGTGCGCGGATGATTACATGGACTGGTACAACCGTTGGAGTCACGGCCGTGTAATTCGTAGGGAACAAGTTTTCCAGCGTGGTCGTGGCAAAGGAAAAAAGATCACTACTGCACCTTCTCTTGATGATTCTTCCTTATACAAGCTATTCGTAAGTTTTTTTGGCCTCTCTTTTGTTGTTTAAATTGTGAACCAAATTTATGTCGGTATGACTTACTTGGTATTCCTTAAAATAGATGGAGCGTTTGGATGTTGTGTTGAAGCCACTGATAAATAAGGTGGACCATGAAGAGGGCATGACTCCTACAGAACTAAAGCTTCATATTGATCACCTAAGACACTTGCATGTTCCTGAGGCTACCAACATGTTTAAAAAAGTTGCCAATGCAAGGAAGAGAGTTTGTCCTTCGGCTAATGCCACTCGGGAGAGTAAGCGAGGAGAAACTTCCAAAAGAGCTCGTGCCAAGGGTCGTGGTCGTGGCGAAGGTGAGGGGAGTGGTTGATTTTACCAATGTGTGGTAGGATGATATTATGGTTTGGTATGTTTATTTTGGATTTCGTCATGGTTTCTTCCTCATGACACTTAAGATGTTTGGACGGAGCTTGGTTTAAATGCAAGTATGAATTTGTTTGAAATTTATATGCATAAATCGTCAGGGTTCAGGCAATTCCTTGCCGATTTCACAAATATTTACAGGTCCCAAAAGCTGGATTCAAATTCTAAATCGTCAAGGAGTTACAAGTTATCTTGACGATTTCGTATAATATCGTCAAGAAGTTTCAAATTTACTTGACGATTCGTTAAAACTTATAAGAATTTTTCAATTGTATTTTTCCTTACACTCGGTCTACACTCCATAACGACTAGTTTTTTGAAAAAATATATCCGTTGGGAACTTATCTACATAAAGAAAACCTTTCATCCCAAACAATCATCCCAATCAATCTAGTTTATTTTTGTTTTTTTTCACTTCTACAATGTCAGGTGCATCATCAGAAACCGCAAAGCGAACTCGATCAACACAAGATATTGAAGATAGTCCTCCTCCGGCATCTCCTCCGGCATCTCCTCCTCGCAGATCTCAATATCGAAACATCATTGATAAGATAGTTCATGAATATTATTAATAGTGTACTCCATCTCAAAAACCATTATCTCCTCCTCGCTCAACACGAAAGAAACCAAGTTGTGCTCCATTTACGTGGCCTGAAGATCATTGTTTTTGTAGATATCTCATGTTGTACTATCCAAAACCAGCTGAAGTTCAACGGAGTCGTTTTGGGATCAATTGGGGACTATTGTGGAGTTACGTTAAAGAATCCTTCGACGAACAATGTACCCAATTTGAACGAGATGTAAATGGGTTGTCGGCGCGATGGAGTGTAATACACAAAAATGTCGACGAATTTATGCACCTGAGGAGATTGATCCGAGATATTTTCAAGGAAGATACCGATGATGAAATTCTGGCTAGGGCATTGAAGGAATGGGCTCGTTGGAAAGGAAAGAACTTCGAGTTCGAACAACATTACCGTCTCCTTAACACTTTTCTTAATAATTGTTATAATAAAGAGTAAGTGTCTTCATGTAAGATCAATTGGAATTAACTATGTAATACTTTGATTTTTATTTGTTTTTATGTAATGCATCTTATCTTGTTTTGAATAATATTGGTATTCCTTGATTGTTGCTCAAATTATTAACGCTAACTCGTCAAGGTAATGATAAAGTCCTTGCCGATTTATGTTTTTTCGTAAGTTATCGTCACGCATTTTGCCTAAAACCATTACGATTTTCCTTAAAATTTGGGCAGGGACTATTTTTTTGGAGATCCTATATCGTCATGGTATGGTGGGCTAACTTGACGATTTCCGTTTTCTAATTCAAAAATCGTCAAGCTAAAATTAAAAAGCAGTACGATTCTGGTCAAAAACAGTACGATTGTTTATAAAATTTGGTGTTTCCTTGACGATTTAGCATTACGTATGTAACATAAGGTAGAAAACCACATTACATTTCTAGTAGGAAAAGCACATTACATCATTTCTTTTCTAAAGAACACCACCTAGTACGCGTCGTCGCTAAATTCGTACATAATATAATCGGACATGAACCTTGGAGCACGTTTTTTCAACACTTTCAAACACTTCCCGAACATCCACGCACGTTCACCATTACGAATTTCCCATAGGGCATTGATTCTTTCTTTCTAGAGGTGAATGAGTGACATGTTAGATTAACATATACAAAATTTCGTTAGCAAATTTTAAGAAACTAGATAACTACTTACCTTGAATTTGCGAGAAGATTGAGGGTAGTGTTTGTTAACGATTTCCACAATATTTTTATACCCGACAATATCCTTTTTGATACGTTCGAAGCGGAAAGCAAGATGTGTCCATTTGCGCCGGTTATAATTGTCGTAGTGTTGTTCTAAGAATTCCTTAACCCTCTTCCAAAACATAGAGTAAATTTCATATGGTCTTTCAATGAATGCCCTAACGAATGATTTGACAAGCTCTACATCCTCGATCTCTTCCCATACTCCATCACCATATCCGGCCATTTGTCACCTTCAAATAAACAAGAAACTTGTTTTGGTATTTTGGAACAATGAGAAGAAGAGAAGTTTGAGGTAAGTTGTGTTGGAGATGTGTTTCTTTTTATAGAACAAGACCCCAACGGTCAAATTTTTTGAAAATTACAAACTAAGTCGTCACGGTAGTATGTTAAACCATGACGATAAGTTCACAATTACA
>JAJJMA010222063.1:0-34867 GCA_023529015.1 Papaver nudicaule | reverse complement strand
GCACTCAAACCTTCAAGTATGGAGTTCCACCCACAGTGAGTCATGAATCCTCCAACTGCCGGATGATCCAGTATCAGCATCTGTGGTGCCCATTCTCTAATTATCAAGCCCTTGCCTTCCATTCTCTCTTCGAAACCATCAGGTAAGAAGCTTTCATCCTCTTCTTTATTGATAGCTCTGACCACCCAAATGAAAGAGGTTCCAGAATCCTCCAGACCAGCTGCTATTTCTAGCAACTGCGCCTTACTGAATCTGGACATACTCCCAAAACAGATGTAAATAACAGAATTTGGTTTCTTGCTGTCAAGCCAGTCCAAAACTACATGTGCATTGATGACGGTTTTCTTTCCCCTTTGAACTTTATCTATGTTATCCCTGTTTCGCAGGGAAACAGGACCAACTGCCCATGCTCTCTTGCCCATAACTTCGCTGTAATGCATTGCATAAGCTGGCTCCAACTCGTTGAAGCTATTCATCAAAATCCCATAACTTTTTTGCTCTGCATCTCTTACTAGGTCCCTTACCTCAGTAATAAACCCATTTTCAGCTTTTAAATTGTCGTTTAACTGTAGCCTGGTCATCTCAATCTTGTCCGGGAGACCTGGTACTAAGAATGCCTCTCTATCCAAGGTGATGCCCTCATAAGGCTTGTGACATATTAAGCTCTCCTCAACGCACTGAGAGTAAAAGCTCGTTCCATGAAAGACAAATCGAGGAATGCTAAACTTGCTTGCAGCTTCTGTGGCAAACGGTAGAAACATATCAGCGACGAGGAAATCTGGCCTGTGTTCTTCAAGTAGCTGTTCCAAGGGTTCTTGGAGCATTTTCATTGCTAGAAAGAGTTTCGGAACCATATCTGGTGAAGTCATGTCATCAACACTTTCGACTCCTTCAGGTAATCCAGCTTCCGCACCAGGGAATCTAATTTCTTGAATATGAATATCTAGTCCAAGTGACCTCTCTCGATCTATAGAATTGGACAGGATAGAAGCATTAAGGGAAGTTAAGATAATTGTGGTTTTAACACCACGAGCAGCAAACAGTTTAGCCATGTCTATGGTTGGAATCATATGACCGTAAGCTACAAACGGAAAAAAGAAAATGTGAAGTTGCTGATCTACTTCAGAATCCATTTTTGAGTATGGATTGAGATTACAGGTTTGCTTTGCTTCAGTGACTGTTAGCTAATTTAAACACGAAGAGAGAAAAACATGCTCGACTACTAAGATTGTGAACCACAAAAAAGCATGTGGGGGAGATACAGAGATGATGCAGCCTCTTACGTCATGTTTAGTGCCCCCAACCCAATGTGTACTTGGTATCTGTGTAAAATTTCTAACTAGCCCGTGACAACGGTATACTGCTGTTATGTTTAGTTGATTGCATCTTAACCATCTTGGATTCCAGGAATTGGATTACCCCGGAATTGGATTCCCAGGAATCCAATTTTCCCAACCAAACGAGGTGTTAGAGAACAGGATCTTCAGCATGTCACTCATTCCTTTGTAGGCTGACTAATTGTCCAATCTATGATTGAATCCTAAAAATCCGGTATATTACCTAATAACTTGTCTCTAATAGTTGCTCCTTTGGTTTTTGTTTTATTTTGCCTTTTCCTTTTTCTTGCAGTTGTCCTTTTCCTTGGGTGGTTCAAGATTGGAAATGTAACATGGTATTGACTTATTTTCTTGCATTATTGAGTAATATGCTGCTGCTGCTGTTGCTGCCAAAAATGAATATCTAGAATCCATTTCTGAGTATTGATTGAGATTACAGGTTTCCTTTTATTAGGGAAAGAGAGAAAAATAAAATAAAATGCTCGACTGTGACTGTCAACCACATAAAAGTATGTGGGGAGAGAGAGATAGTATGATGAAGCCTCTTACATTATGTTTAAGGCCCCAATGTGCATTCAAGTTGATGGCTACTTGACCATCTTGAGCTCCTGAATCAAAGCAGTCAAATTTTCATAAGATGACCCACCTTCTTTCACAGCTTTCCTAGCCTTTTCACTGAGCTCTTTTGCTCTTGTTCTCATGTTTTCTGCTTCTTCTCCATCACCCATGAGCAGACTGACCACATTTGCTATTTTGTCCTTCCTTGGCCCTACTTCTTCTGCTTCTATCCAGGAATTCCATTTCTCAACCCCAACTGGGATTCCTATCTTCAGCACCTGAGTGACAAAGTTTTCGTTGTGAAACTGCTCAGCAAAAATAGGCCAAGTGATCATTGGGACACCTGCACTAACACCTTCAAGTATTGAATTCCACCCACAATGAGTCGCGAACCCTCCAACTGCTGGATGGTCTAGTATAAGCACCTGCGGAGCCCAGTCTCTAATTATGAGACCCTTTCCCTCCATTCTATCTTCGAAACCTGTAGGTAAAAAACTCTCTTCTGCTTCTTTCTTGATTGCTCTAACCACCCAAATGAAAGAGGTTCCAGAATCCTCCAGACCAGCTGCTATTTCAAGCAACTGAGCCTTGCTGAATCTGGACATACTCCCGAAACAGATGTAAAGAACCGATTGAGGTTCCTTGCTGCCAAGCCAGTTCAAAACAAAATGTTCATCGACGGATGTTTTCTTCCCCCTTTGAGCTTTGTCTGCGTCATCTCTGTTCCGAAGGGAAACTGGCCCAATAGACCATGCTCTTTTCCCCATAACATTTTTGTAATGCACAGCGTAGCCTGGCTCCAATTCGTAGAAGCTATTCACCAAAATCCCATAACATTTTTGTTCTGCTTCTCTTACTTGCTCACTAGCCTCAGTGTCAGATGCATCTTCAGCCTTGAATTTGTCGTGCAATTGTAACCTGGTCATCTCTATCTTGTCTGGGAGACCGGGCACCACAAATGCTTCTCTATCTGAAGTTATATCCGCATAAGGTTTATGACATATTAAGCTCTCCTCAACGCACCGTGAGAAAAAGCTTGTTCCATGAAAGACAAACCGGGGAACGTTGTACTTGCTTGCAGCTTCAGTGGCAAACGGTAAAAGCACATCGGCAAAAATGAAATCTGGCTTGCACTCTTCAATTAACTGCTCAAAGGGTTCTTGCAGCATCTTAATTGCCTCGAAAAGATTGGGAACCATATCAGGCGAAGTCATGCCATCGACACTTTCAAATCCTTCAGGTAACCCAGCTTCTACAGCAGGAAATTGAAGAATTTGAATATGAATATCTAGTCCAAATGATCTCTCTCGTTCGATAGATTTGGAGAAGGCAGAAGCATTAAGGGGAGTTAGGATAACTGTGGTTTTGACACCCCGGGCAGCAAACAGTTTAGCTATGTCTATAGTTGGGATCATGTGACCGTAAGCTATGAACGGGAAAAAAAAGATGTGAAGTTGCTGATCTGCTTCAGAATCCATTTCTGAACTTGAATTCTCAAATTTTGAGATTACAAATTTCACTTTACTAATATGCTTAAATTTTTTTGATAGTCAGATTTAGTGAAAAACAAAGAGAATGGCAGTCACTGTCCGAGGATGATTGTGATGTGTGAACCACTATAAGCATAAGCATGCTGCAAGTGCAAGCCGGTAAGTATGAATTTCAGTACATTATTGTTTAGAAAAGTGATTCAGGGGCTTCGAAAAAAAACTGAAGCCCCTGGATCACAGTTTCCCCGAAGTAATTTGGCTCTCCCCCTATGTATTTTTTTTTAATACCAAAACTACCCTTTTAATACAATTAATTAACCTAATCTACCAAAAAATTAACCTAATCTAATTTAACCTAAACTAAAAACAAAAAAACTTAAAAAATTTTTTTCCCAATTCTTCTTCTCTTTCTTCTCCTTCTTCCTCTTCTCGTTTTCCTCCTTCAAACCCTAAAAAATAAGTGAAATTTTCGAAACTTCGATGGATTCAGCTGAGAATGGTGGCGCGAGGGATATCGAAAGGTAACAATCGAAACCCACTTCCTTTTTTAGTTGTTTAGCTTAGATTCAGCTAAAAACATCAAAAAAAAATCGAACCAGGGTTACTTACGGCTACCTGTAACTCCACGTTTGTAGCCGTAAGTCATAGTTACGGCTGCGATCTGAAGAACATGTAGCCGTAGGTTTAAAATAGTTACGGCTCCATAGTTAGCAGCCGTAAGTTTTGATAATTTCATAAAAATTTTGTGTCGCAGACTTACCAGCCGTAAGTCTTTATTATGAGCCGTAAGTCATTATTATTATTTTTTTTTTATTTGCATCAGGACCGCTGAACCAAGTTCTGTAACTACACAACCTGTAATTAGAGAAGAAACATCTGATGAGGAAACACCACCCATTATCGATAGAGCAGATTTTCCTGAATGGTTGAATGTGTGTGATTATCACTTTGCAAATAGAGCACCTCGTAATCTAGGACGAAGAAGAGTGGGTGAGGTAGAAGATGAATGGCGGTTTGAATGTAAATTATGTGTTCATGTCCCACGCCATCTAAGGAGGAACATGTTTACAAATGGGGCAGTAAAAAGTACTCCTGATGGTTGGGCGGTTGCTTGGGGTGATTGCTATCTATTTGTGGTTCCTGCTCGTCGTCTTACCCCAGAGGAGAGAGCGAGGGCCGGAATTTGAACAATTTGTTTTTCAGCTTATTTTGTGTGAATTCCAAAGGTGTTGTTTTTTTTTTTCCCTCTTTTTATGGTTGATGTTAGTAGTACTGTTATGGATGGTTTTTATTTGGATATTTTCAATGGTGATGTTGGTTTGTATGACTTTGAAAACACTTATCTTGGTGTTGGATACTTTTCTGGTTAATTGTGCATAACTTTATATCCTAGCCGTAAGTAAATTTATCCCAGCCGTAAGTACAGTTATCCTAGCCGTAAGTGAAGTTATCCTAGCCGTAAGTACAGTTACGTCTGTTAAGGAACACTGATTGATAGCCGTAACTGTTCAAGTAAATTAATACGTAATTTTTTTTTTTACGTTAATTAATACGTAAATTAACGTAAGTAAACCAAACTGATAATCAATGATTAACCAAAACATGATTAACAAACTTACTTAAAAGAAAAACTAAGGAAAAAAACTTAAAAAACTGAAAATCAAGTGAAGAAGAAGAAGAAGAGAGAAAAAAAAGTTTCTAAAAACTCAAACTTGATTCACTCAACCAAAATGAGTGAATCAAGCACCCAAATGGAGGTAGATGTATCTCCTTCCATTGACGACATCTTCATTGAAGCACACATCCAAGGAAATGAAGGATTATACAATTTCTTTGATGGTAAAAAGTTTGTATGCACAAGTGAAGACTTTCTCGAGAAATACGAGGTCGATCCTGCAGATTACCCAAACCTGAATGTACCCAATGTAGAAGAACCTCAAGAAAACAACCAGGTATGCTTTATTCTTCTCAAGACAGTTGAAATCACGTACAAAATTTGATTTTTGTGAGTTCCAGAAGGAACTTACGGCTTGTATTAGCAGCCGTAACTCAGACTTACGTCTGAATGTTCTTCAGATCCGAGCCGTAAGTCTAGAATTTGGGGTTTTTTCTGGCCGTACATCGAGTTACGGCTATGTCCGATGCGATGTTACCAGACGTAAGTCTGTGCATGGGAATATTCAATGCCCATACTTACGGCTTCAATGTTTTACTTACGTCCCATAAGCTTGCGAGCACCAATTTTTTGAGCCTTACTTACGTCTTAAATACTTTGACATTAGTGGCCGTAAGTTTGGTTACGGCTACATATCACAAAATATTATGAGCCGTAACTAGTCCTGTCTGACTCCTGTCTCTCGGAAGCAATTTGAGTTTTACTTACGGCTTGGGTGGAAAGTATCGATGATAGCCGTAACTGGACTTATGGCCTATGTTCTCAGACGTAAATTTGCAATGGTGACTAATTTAACACTTTTTTTCTATGCTGTGTAGGTTGTGCCACTAATTGTTCCCATCAATAATCAACCACCGGCTACTCGTGTTTGGCATGACACTACCGCTCACTATGCACCTTATGTCCGAACAATTGTAAGCGCACCATCTTTTGTATATGAATGCGTGTTTTTTAAATATTATTTAAAACGTTTAGATATCTAATTATTGGGTTTAATGTAGACATGGCCGGACAAGGGTGAAGCCGTCAAATGGGCTATTGTACATGCTAAAAAGAAGATGTGCATGATAGTCAAAGGAAGTAATGTGACCTATAACCGTTTTCAATTAGTGTGCGAGTGTAGTGGAGTGTATAAGAGTCATGCAAAGAAAGGCACCGTGCGGAAGCTTTTGAAGATTAATAGGAAGACCCCAAAAACCTTTACAAAGAAAACGAATTGCCCTTTTAGACTCCAATTTGCTCTAAACAAGCAAAATGAGAGATGGTTTTTGAAGACGGTGATAAGCGGTTGTCACAACCACGATCCTCCCGAGAGTTTTTATAGACATGATTTAGCTACAAGGTTAACTCTCAATGAAAGAATTTTAGTGGAAGGGATGTACGAAAGAAATGTACCTCCTCGTGATATTCTTGGCAACCTCCAACATGTAAACTCGGAAAATTGTTCGAATTTGAGAACAATCTACAACGCCACCTCTAAAGCAAAGAGAATCAAATGGAAAGGTAGGTCCGATCTTCAACAAAAACTTTTTGAAGCTTTGAAAGACAAATTCACTTGTTACTTCGAGGAGGACGCGGACCACAAAGTGACCCACATGTTTGTTGCTCATCCGGAATTCATACGTTTGGCGTGGTGCAATCACCAAGTTCTATTGTTAGATTGTACTTATAAAACCAATAAGTATCGTCTACCTCTTTTGCATTTCGTTGGTCAAACTTCTACAAAGCAACCTTTTACCATCGGCTTTTGTTATATGATGGACGAGACCGAGGAAAGCTATGTTTGGGCATTGCAACAATTGAAGTATATATACCATGAAGATCATTATCCGGGTGTCATCATTACCGACAAAGAGCAAGCCTTAATGAATGCGATCAATAGTGTTTTTCCGGATGCTCACAACATGCTTTGCACTTTTCACGCATGGAATATCGTACAAGTAAAGTGCAAGCCTCTTATCGCACCAACAATGAAAGAAGAGTACATCAAAGCTAAGAAACTACCGGAAGCGAAAATGAAAGAAAGGTTAGAGGAGTTGAAAAAATTGGAAGAGTTCAACAAAGATGAATGGGCAAAACTCTTGGTACAATGGGATGATATAGTTTGGGCACTCACAATCAAGGAATATGAAGAGAAGGCAAGTGAGATGTTGAGCTATTGGAGTCGTATCCCCGAAGTTAAAAGGTACTTAAAGGAGGAATGGTTTGTCCCTCATAGGCATCGGTTTGTCGCGGCTTTCACCAATCAACGCAAGCACTACAAGAACCAAGCAACAAGTTCCGTGGAGTCTTGTCACGGCCGGTTCAAAAAAAATCTTTTAAATGGTGATGGTGGATTTGTTAAGGTTTACAATGCCATGAAAAGGTATTTTAAACATCTTTTAGATACGATTAAGGGAGCTTTTGAACATAATCGAATGAATATGCACACCAAGTACCTTAACGAACCTTGTCTCGAAGGAATCACCCATTTTGTGTCCCATTGGGCTATCGAGGAAGTCATGAAGGAACGAGAGAAATATCGTAACGGTGAATTCGACCCCAATGTGTGTATTTGTCCCAACATGTCATCCATGGGACTCCCATGTTGCCATAGATTTGCGACTTTCACGGATGGTGTGGTCCCAATTGGCGAGATCGATCCATTTTGGAGGCAACTTTCATTCCAAGAACAAGTCTTCGACAACGATTTTGGGGGAGAGTATAATGAGACATATGAATATGAAGCAACGAGGGAGTATTGGAAGGACATGAATGTGGGACAAAGGCAATCTTGGTGCGCACGGTATCGAAAATGGGCTCATGCACACACTAGATGTGATCTTTTTGAACCGGATAAGAAGAAGGATGTTAGGGGTAGGCCTAACACCAAGGTTACAAAGAGAGTTGCTCGTGCGAATGCAAGAGAGAGAAATATTGCGTCAAAGACAAGAGACCCCTCGGGCTTTGAGTTGATGAACCAACGAGAGAGTGAAGACTTCGAGATGATGAAGAACTTGGAGGAGGTAAAAGGTTTAGACGACATGGAATGCACCCTTCAAGCATTTGTCAACAAAAACAAACGTAAACGACCTCCAACGGGAAAAACTTCAACAAGTCGTCAACCCAATGTGAAGGAGATTCCAACGGTTGCCACTCCAACAAAAGGGAATGTGAAGGATAAAGATGTGATGGGCAAAGGCAAGGGTGTGGCAACATCCCCCGAACAAACAATAGTAAGGCTACCAATCAAAGTTTATAAGAGGAAAAGCACCCCGGTAGTGAAGAAGAGGAGCACCCCGGATGTGGTTGTTGAAGAGCTTGACAATAGGAGGGTTTTAAAGCATGGGAAGGAGGTACGTCGCGAACCTTGTGGTAACTTTAGAACCCCTTTGGATGAACATGGAAACATTCATAGGCCTTACCACATGATTTATTATGAGTGGATGGAGCAACTTCCATCTATAATTCATGACTACATAATCTCCATGGAAGAGTAGAGGGCGATGGAAATTGTGGTTACCATGTTACATCGGAACAACTAGGACCCTTTCCCGCGGTGAACCAACCCACCTATGTTAGGATGTTGTTGTATGCAAGATTAAATAGAGAGCCGGATGTTTACTACTATTTGTTGTCGGGTCCCGGGGACGACAATGATAGACTAGAGGCAATGAATAGGAGACTCATCGGGGAAGGTGATCTTATGTCAAGGGGAAATTGGATGGCATTTCCGGAATGCGGGCACTTGATTGCCGATGAATTCAAATGCGTTGTTCACTACTTCTCCCGTGGTGGTAATAACACGTACACTCCCCGCTATGCGAGGTATAGTCAAGAACATGGAGATCTTGGCAAGCCTCGCCGTCTTGTGATTGCACAAATTGGAGGATGTCATTTCATAGGGCTTAAGTTAGAAGATGGTTGCCCATTACCACCGTTGTCCCCTACAACGTTGAACAAAGAGATAGCTAGGGAATGGTGTGGACAATACGAGACAGAAATGAACACTTGGGATGCAATAAAAGCGTCGCAAAGAGCCCAACAACCACAAGAACCGTTGAGAGATTTGGATGAAGAGGAAAAAGAAGCTTGAAGATGTTGGTGATACATGTTTTTTGTTAGTGATACGTGTTTTTTGTTGTTTTTTTTGTTGAAACATGATGATGAATGTATTTTGGATTATTTTGGCAAACACTTCACTTTTTGGAGTTATGTTTTATGAAATTCCACTTACTTACGGCTTAAATCCAGCTGATTTCAGTAGCCGTAACTTGACTTACGTCTGGGAAAGTGTAGTCGTAACTTTACTTACGGCTGGTACCAGGGTAAATTCAGTAGCCGTAAGTACTCCTGTAACTATAAAAAAATACTAATTTTCAACATACATAGATGCCTTACATATTATTTTTTACCACATAGATGCCTTACATATTGATTTTTACCACCATCACGACTCACTTATATCAAGTCACCATTGCTACCGTTAAGTTTCACAAAAAACTTCCTACATTGCCTATAATGAGCTTCATATTTGAACTCCTTTTTGTGCCATCGAGTCCATTCCCTTAGAGCCCTCTTGACAATGTCTTCATCGGTTTCACCCTCAAAACGGCAACATCGGTTGATGAATGCCACTAGTTTCATGAATTCACGAACCCGTCTTTGAATTTTAGACCATCGCAGCATCAGCACAACCCTTTTGCGCGTCATCGGATTTTTGTTTCTGTCCAAAAATCCTGTGTAATGTCCCACCAGGTTTCAGGAGGCAAGCCCCACTCCAAGTTTCCCTTGAAAGCCTTAAATTGCTCTTTCGTCGGATAGTGAATGATATAGTTTGCGCAAAGACAAGCATCTTCCTTCTGTGTAAACTTTGAACCAGCAACAGTTCGGTGAGCCATTATTTCAGTTGGTGCAACCACGGCACTTGAGTCTGGTACTCTGAAGCGCAAAATATGGCAGAGAAATGTGAGAAAATTGGTTGTCAGTGTAAGTTACGGCTGCTAATCCAAATAGATATGCAGCCGTAACTCAACTTACGGCTTATAAGTTTGCACTTACGGCTTGTAACTTTGCGACAAAAAAATTTTTAATTACAGAAACTTACGGCTAGTAACTAATGTATCGGTATTAGCCGTAAGTAAGTTACGGCTAGTAAACTGAACTTACGGCTTGGATCTGGAGCTTTAATGGCTTACCTAACAAACTACTTACGGCTAGCTGTTCTTCAGATGCGAGACGTAAATAGGACTTACGGCTCTAATAGCCAGCCGTAAGTAGTTCTGGAACTCGAGTTTCGATTTTCATGGAGTGAATCTTACCTAGTTTTAGCACCAAAATCAATAACAAAAGAGTGGGTTTGGATGCTTACCTTTGCTGCTCCATTGTTGCATCAGTTTTGGTTCCATCCATGATCAAAAACTCGAAAATGAGAAAATGTGGAGAGGAAATGGGGAAGAAAAGAAAGGTAAGAGAGGAGAAGAGGGGAGAAATTTTGATGTTTTGATTGTTAGGTTTTGATTTTTTTTGTGTGGGATATAAGTATTTATGTTTGTAATTAGGGTGGGGTAAATTTGGGTAAAAATTAGTATAAATTAGTATAAGGTTAACTTAGTCATTTTACGTTTTTTTTTACACCCCCTTATAATTCGTGGGGACATTTGAAGTAAATAGTGCAGGGGCTTCAAAAAAAATCAAAAAACTGAAGCCCCTGAATCACTTTTCATTGTTATATAAGCATCTCTTATGTCATGTTTTTTTGTTTTTCTTAATAAGCTTCCATCTTGAGTAATCACTATAATAATCTATCTACGAATTTCTCTAACTTCAATTGCGTGTACTTAACGATCTCTTAGAGAACAGGATCTTCAGCTTGTCACTCATCCATTTGGGAAACTCTTTTTGCTTGATTTTACTTTGTACTTTGCTTCTCTTGCTACTACTTGTAGCTTTTGTACATTCTCTTTAATCTAATTAAATCTCTATTCCAATCAATTTTTCACTCATCCATTTGTAGGCTCACTAACTGTTCATTTTCTTGTTGAATCCGAGAACTAGAAGGTATATTACTTAACTATAGGTATCCGATGGTTCACTAGTTCTTGTTTTATTTGCCTTTTCTTTTCTTGCAGTTGGTACAAGATTGGAAGGTGACAGTTGATTGACTTATTATCGTGTGCATTATTGAGTAACATGCTTCTGTTGTCAAAATTTGACTGTCAGTGAGAATTGATGCATCTCACAAAATGTATCCTCTGAATGTAGAAACAAACCCCAGTTTCTCTGAAACATTGGAAAACCATGCTCTTTTTATTTGATAGTTAACACAGTAGTCACACACATATACTGGGCACAACGTGTTAATGATAATCTGATTTCGTGACTATGTCGGCTGCCTTCATATTCCTTTCCAGCTCCTCTATTAAAGCTGTTAAGTTTGTATAAGATGAACCACCATCTTTTACAGCTGCCGAAGCCGTTTCACTGAGTTGCTTCGCTCGATTTCTCATTTGCGTTGCTTCCTCTCCGTCACTGCTCATTAGCTGAATTACTGCTTTGACAATCTTCTCCCTTTTCACTGACACATTTTCCGCGTCAATCCAAAAATTCCACTTCTCAACTCCAACTTGAATTCCTATGTTTGCAACTTCAGTAACAAACTTCTGGTTATGGAATTGCTCTCCAAACACAGGCCAAGTGATCAGTGGAACTCCTGCAGTAATTCCTTCAAGTACTGAGTTCCAGCCACAATGTGTCATAAAGCCACCAACTGCCGGATGGTCGAGAATTAAAACTTGTGGTGCCCAGTCAGTTATTATCAAACCTTTCCCTTTGATTCTATCTTCGAATCCTTCAGGTAAAAGTAGTCGTTTCTCATTGTTCTCCAATTGTCTTATTACCCAGACGAATGGAATTTCTGAATCTTCAAGAGCCATTGCGATTTCAACCAACTGATCATTACTGATTCTAGAGACACTGCCAAAACAAACGTAAAGAACTGAATTTGTTTCTTTGGAGTCGAGCCAACTCAAAACGCAATGTTCATCAACCGAAGAGTTCTTCCCTCTTTGAGCTTTATCAATAGTGTCCTCATTTCGAAGCGAAACTGGGCCTATTTGCCATGCTTTTCTTCCCATAACTTCTGTATAATGATTGGCGTAAGCGGGTTCCAACTCGTAGAAGCTGTTAATGATAGCTCCATAGCTCTGCATCTCTGACTCTCTAATCCGTTCCAACAGTTTAGCAAACTCAGTAGTAGCAAGTGATTTTTCTGGCAGTTCTGACTTGGTCATCTTGATTTTGTCAGGGAGACCCGGTACCAAAAAGGTACTTTTATCAGTAATACCAGGTCGACAAGATCTTAGGCTTTCAGAGAGACACAGGGAAAAAAGGCATGTTCCATGAAAGACAATTCGAGGAACTCCAAATTTACCTGCCGTCTCGGTTGCCCATGGGATGAACATATCACCAACAATAACATTTGGCCGAAGTTCCTGCACGAGGTTCTCAAATGGTAGCTGAAGCATGTCAACAGCCTTGCCAAACTTAGGAATCAATTCAGGTGAAGTGATGTCGTCAAGGTTTTCAATTCCTGGGGGTAATCCAGCTTCTGTTGCAGGGAAAGGAATTGTTCGGATATCTATATCCAGACCAGATAATCGATCTCGGTCAATAATTTTTGATGAAGTGGAGGCATTACGAGGTGTGACAATGATAGTGGCCTTGACACCACGAGCAGCGAAAAGTCTAGCCACGTCTATAGTTGGGATCATATGACCGTAAGCCATGAGAGGCAAAAAGAAGACATGAAGTTGATTATGTGTTTCAGAATTCATAGCTATGACTGCAATAATGGAAATGAAAACTGAATACAGAGAGGGATAGAGAGAAATCCTAAAATTACTTGCAGTAAGCAGGTTAGGTAGGACCGTTGGGTTGTCTTATATAAAATGGTCAATGTGTGGTTATGACCCGCAACCATAAAAAGGTGGAGGAATTTTCCAGTGGTCTATTTTCCTTTCTTTTTCTTTTACGGACGCATTTCAAACTCAAATTGGTCGTATAGCTTCTTTTCAATATATTGCAGATGGAAAAGTTACTACTCTTTTCAGATGTAAAAAAATTTCTAAATTGAGTTGTTTTTTTTGGCTCTCAAAAGGGGCCTTTTGATACATTGCACAAATATCATCTTAAATGACATGTTTTTTCTGAGATGATGCCTGCTTAGAGATTTTCAACTCCTCGATCAGAGAAGTAAATTCGGTGCAAGACGACCCGCCATCTTCTACAGCTTTCCTAGCCATTTCACCTAGTTCTTTGGCTTTTCTTCTCATCTCTGTTGCTTCTTTACTGTCTCCCATCAACTGTTGGATTGACTTCTGTATCTTTTCCTTCTGCACTGATACATCTTTTGTTTCTAACCATTGCTGCCATTTCCCTGCTCCGACTCGAATTCCCGTCTTCAACACCTGAGTAACAAGGTTCTCATTGTGGAATTGCTCTGCGAATAGAGGCCAAGTGATCATGGGAACTCCTGCACTTATACCTTCAAGTGTAGAGTTCCAACCACAATGTGTCATGAACCCTCCGACGGATGGGTGATCAAGGATGAGTACTTGCGGTGCCCATTCTGTAATTATCAGACCCTTCCCTTCCATTCTCTCTTCATAACCTTCGGGCAAAAATTTCTAGTCTTTGTCAGTCCCGGTTGTCCTTATAACCCAAACAAATGAATAACTCGAGTCTTCAAGAGCCATTGCAATTTCAAGTAATTGAGCAGTATTCATTCTTGAAGTGCTCCCGAAACAAATGTACAGAACTGAATTCGGTTCCTTGGAGTCAAGCCAGTTTAAGACATGATGCTCATCGATGGCGGATTGCTTTCCTCTCTGAGCTTTATCTACTGTGTTTCTATTCCGGAGAGAAACCGGGCCTATTTGCCATGCTTTTCTTCCCATAACGTTCCTGTAGTAATCTGCATAAGCTGGCTCCAATTCATAAAAGCTGTTTACCAAAACTCCGTAGCTCTTCGTCTCAGAATCTCTTATCTTGTAACTCATTTCAGTAAAGGGTGTTTCCAATTTAAAATGATCAGGCACTTGTTGCATATTCATCTCTATCTTGTCGGGAAGACCCGGAACCACAAAGGTCTCTGCATCCGCAATATCTTCGTAAGGTTTGTAGAGATTCAAGCTATACTCAACGCATTGACAAAATATATTTGTTCCATGGAACACAAAGCGAGGGATGCCAAATTTGCTTGCGCTCTCAGTTGCCCAATGAAAGAACATATCAGCCACAATGAAATCCGGATGGTAGTCCTCAAAGAGCTGCTCCAGTGGTTCTTGGAGCATGTTGACAGCCTTGAAGAAATTGGGAATCATTTCAGGCACATCTATGTTATTGACATTTTCGCATCCTTCAGGCAAACCGGCTTCTTCGGTAGGAAATCGAAGTATTTGAATATCAATGTCGAGACCTGACAATCTATCTCGCTCTACATTTTTCGAAAAGGTGGAGGCATTCATCGGAGTAGTAATTATTGTAGCCTTAACACCTCGTGCAGCAAACATTCTTGCAACATCAAACATTGGAATCATGTGCCCATAAGCCATGAGCGGAAAGAAGAAGCCATGAAGTTGATTAGGAGGAGGGGAAGCTTCTGAACCCATTTTAGGACTTGAAACAAATTTTGAAGCGAAATCTGACTGAGGGTTTTGATTGAAATTCAGAGATGTGGATAGGAGATTAGACTAGAGATGGATTTCTATTTATAACAAACTCAATAGTGTTAGACTGAATGCAAAAATAAATGAGATAAGGAAGGTGATTTTTGAACCACCGGGAGGACCAGGACAGACCGTGGGCATGTGGATAATTCTCAGCTTTGCGTTTTGTGTGCTTGGATTCATGTGTTTTCAAATTTCAGCCAGAAATGGTGAGGCCACCTCTTACGTCATATCTTTTGCACTTATTGAGTGAGTGGTCAGCAGTTAAGGTACTAAGATACGTACGCTACTCATCAAGATCTTCTATTTCCGAGTAAGTTCGTTATCTTGGTTTGATTGATGATACTTTTCTGGGCTGTTCTAGAAGCTTTGAGCAAATTTGACCCCATCTTGCTCCTTAAAGTTCATGAGCTATAGAACATACTTTTGTGTACGGCTTTTGGTGAAACGTCTGTAACATTTATTAGATGTTTTACATGATTGGTTCACGAGACATTCTAACAGCAGCAAACTCAAAAAGCAATACGGCAAAGAGTACCAAACTTTTAAATGTAGACATTATTGTATGTATGTGCCACTAGTCATTTATCTTAGAGATTTAAGACTTCAGAGCATAGAATGAAAGAACGTTATCAGCAAAAATTCTGCTCTTCTGAATTCTGCTCTTACAGGAGACAAAAATTCAGCAATGTAATGACTTATTGGCATGGCAAATTTGGGGCAACAAAAATGTCAAATGGCTTGATGCTCCTTCCGAAGGAAGGTCAGGAGGTATACTTTGCTGCTGGGATGAGTCCAAGATCAATGTTTTGGATACAATGGTGGGTGTTCATTCCATATCTCTACACTGTCAAATGATTGATTCAAAATTTGAATGGCTGTTTACTGGTGTCTATGCTCCATGTAATTCCAAAGTTGAAGAAAGAAGAGAATTTTGGAGAGAAATTGAAGAAGTCAGAGCTTATTGGAATATCCCATGGGTTGTTGGTGGGGATTTTAATGTTACAAGATTTGTGCATGAAAGAACAACCGGTGGAGAGGTTGACAGCAACATGAGAAAATTCAATAGATTCATATCCACACATGAACTAGTTGATTTACCACTCATGGGTGCTACATTCACTTGGACCAATAACCAAGTCCAGACCATTAGGAGTAGAATTGATAGAATCCTAATTTCACCTGATTGGGAGTTGCAGTTTCCAAGAGTCATACAACAAGCTCTACCTAGACCATGCTCTGATCATAGTGCCTTAGCTCTTGTCTGCAATGGAGTGAAGAATGGGCCTGGACCTTTTCGCAGTGAGGTATTTTGGTACAATCATCCTGACTTTATAGATATTGTTAGAAACATTTGGAACTCTTGTTTTGTTGCAGGCAACTCAGATAATGCAGGTTATATTTTCTGTAAGAAGCTAAAATTTCTGAAGGAGGAGCTTAAAAAATGGAGTAAGGCAGAATTTGGAGACCTTGATAGAAGAATTGATGAGCTAGAAAAGACATTCACTGACCTGGACATGGAGGAGGACTTAAACAATGGGCTAACTCAAGAACAATGGGAAGAAAGATTAAAAGCTAGGCAAGAACATTGTAAGCTGATTACTCTCAAAGCTGAAAAATGGAGGAGCATGGCTAGAGTTCAACATATCAAGAATTTTGAACACAATACTAAGTACTATCACAGGGTGGCAACAGACAACTTTAGAAGAAGTTTTATTGGCTCTATAAAGGTGAATGGTTCCATTACTAGTAAAGAGAAGGAGATAAAAGAAGGTATAGTTGATTTCTTTGAAAATATTTTCCAACACAGGCCAGTTAGACTGTTCTCTATGGAGAATATGCACTTCAACAAAATTTCAGAGCAACAAAGGGACTGGTTGGAGATTGATGTGGGTGAGAATGAATGTCTAAAAGCCATTAAAGCTCTTGGTCAACAAAAGGCACCAGGCCCTGATGGATTTCATATCAGCTTTTATGCAACTTGCTGGGAGATAATAAAGGATGATCTAATGAAGGTAGTAAATGAACTGCAACAGAAGAATTTTCTGGATTGGAGGCTAAAAAACACTTTCATTGCTTTAATACCTAAAAGAGACTCAATTGAAGAAATAAAAGACTTGAGGCCTATCAGTCTAGTTCATGGTGTGTACAAGATTATTTCTAAGATATTAACAGAGAGATTCAAGGTGGTGCTGGACTCTATCATTTCTCAACATCAAACAGCCTTCATTAAAAAGAGACAAATCTTAGATGGTGTGTTAGTTGCTAATGAACTAATTGACTCAAGATTTAGAAGTGGAGTGCCTGGTTTGCTTGTGAAAGTAGATTTTGAAAAAGCTTTTGACCATGTGAGCTGGGACTTTATAGAGGAAATGTTTGAGAGAATGGGTTTTGGTGTTAGGTGGAGAAGATGGATAAGATGTTGCATGGAGTTTGTGAAATTTTCTATTCTTATTAATGGCTCTACAACTGGTTTTTTCACAACTAAAAAGGGCATAAGACAGGGTGACCCCTTATCTCCATTTCTTTTCTTACTTGTTGGTGAAGCTCTGAATTATATGATTTCTCAAGCACAAGAGCAAGGCCTGATTTCTGGATTTCAAGTCAGTGATGGTGGAAAACAGATTTGTCATTTGCAATTTGCAGATGACACCCTTATCTTCATAGATGCTGATCCCAATCAAGTTCAACAATTAAGGTTGATTCTTCTTTCCTTTGAACTTTTGACTGGATTAAAAATAAACTTTGCCAAAAGTTGTATTTATGGTGTAGGTTATGAAGGTGACTTGAGCCAGTTCTCCAATTTGCTAGGCTGCACTCTTGGATGCCTGCCAACAACCTATCTTGGTTTACATCTTGGTGACAAAAGTGGTGGAATTGCTAAATGGGATAAAGTGGTGGAGAAATTTACTAAAAGGCTGGCAGGTTGGAAGAAACCTTTGCTTTCCAGAGCTGGTAAGCTGACTCTTATTAACAGTGTTTTGTCACCCGTGTACTATATGTCTCTCTTTGTTATGCCTATGCCTGTGGTGAGGAGATTAGAAAAAATCATGAGAGATTTTCTCTGGAATGAGAGAGATGGTAGAAAGAAAATGCATATGTTAAGATGGGATTTGCTATACAAGAAGAAGAAACAAGGTGGATTAGGGATTAAAAGCTTGAAGAAGATGAACAATGCTCTTTTAAGTAAATGGTTATGGAGATTTGCTAAAGAAGATAATCCCCTGTGGAAAGAAATTATTGTGGAGAAGTATGGAAAAGATACAGTTAACTGGCTTTCTAAGCACCCTAAGTCCACATATGGGAGATCAGTATGGAGGGGAATTATGAATTGTAAAATTTTTTTTGTTAAACACATAAAATTTCAGGTCAATGCTGGTACAAATGTCAGATTTTGGCATGATATTTGGTTGCAAGATTCTTCTATTTCTTCAAGGTATCCTAATTTGTTTGCAGTGTCAAGATCAAAAGATCTGTTTGTGGCAGATGTTTGTAAGCAAGAAGCAGGAAATATTAC
The DNA here is from genome assembly GCA_023529015.1 of Papaver nudicaule. NCBI lineage: Eukaryota > Viridiplantae > Streptophyta > Magnoliopsida > Ranunculales > Papaveraceae > Papaver > Papaver nudicaule. The sequence goes on along the minus strand of JAJJMA010222063.1, from coordinate 16,583 downwards.
TTGGGATTTAAAGTTGCCAAGAAGAAGAAACATGAATGTCAGAGGGGAATTGATATTACTTCAAACTGAACTTGCTGATGTGCAACTTAATGGTGAAGCTGAAGATGTTATCCAATGGGCACTTACCTCTAAACATGAATTTTCAGTCAGCTCAGCTTATAATCAACTTTTAGCAATTAACAGTGGACCTACATTCAATTCCATCTTCAAGGTTATATGGCATCAAAACTACCTCCAAAGGTTTCTTTCTTCTTGTGGGGATTATGTCATAGCAGGCTTACAACTAGGGACAGGCTAATTAGAAGAGGTATGGATGTTCCAGAAAATTGTTTATTCTGTCATGAAGCTGAAACTCCAAACCATCTGTTCCTGCATTGTGATTTTGCTCAAAAACTTTGGTCTGAATTCTTAACTAAGCTCCATTGCTGCTTCATCATCCCTCCTGATGTCATCACAACTCTTCATTCTTGGTACAAAAATATCTACAACAACAATTCAAGCAACACAGTTTGGAATTTCCTCCCTGCAATTATAATGTGGAACATCTGGAAGGAGAGAAATGCAAGAGCATTCAATGGCATCAACAGTTCTGTCAGTTCAGTGTTTGCTAAAGCAAAGTTTTACCTCTATAACTGGGCACTGGTCATAAAAGATTATGAAAACATAGATTATAATTCTGTTTTAGCTAATTGGCCTTCTTTGTACTTTGATTGATGTTTTCTTGCTTCTAGTACCTTGTTACTAGTTTGGCTCTTTTTGTATTAGGGTGGTACAAGCTTATTTGTACCCTCTTATTTTTGATCAATGAAATTATTCTTTAATGATCAAAAAATAAAAATAAAATATAATTTATAAAGGGGAACCGAGATTAGCAGGGAGTACCATTTGCATGATCCGACAGTTAGGATCGACTATGAATTTTTAGTCTGATATGTAATGGTATCTCTGAAAGATATAGTACTCCTTTATAAATCGTGAAATAAAGAGAAATGGGGGAGAGCCAAGAAGGTTCATTTCTAAAAATATAGAATCCAAGAGATCTTATGCTTCTTTTGTTTAAGTTGAACTTGCTGGCATTCCCATTTTTTGTATTCTTTGAGAAATAGGGTCATGATGCAACCTCATGCGTCATGGATAATAAATTTTGTGTGGCCTTAAAATTATTGCTTGCTCAAGTATTCACACAACTTGGGTTGCCTTGTTAGATTCCATATTCTCATCAGATTCGTATGACCAGCAGTGGACCAATTCATCAAAATGTTTGTCTCATTTATGTATTTTTAATTTTGTACGTCACCCTCTTTAGTAAGATTATTATGAGCAAATGCCAATAGGGACATTGAATTTCTTGGTGCAGTGTCAATGGTACCCGGACTTGAATAGTAGCTTTCTGAGTGACCCTTTGTCAATGTCTATATCCTCCTTTATTGAGGTAACATTTTAGTTGACTTTGAAAGAGCTGTTCTGCAAATTGTGCTCTTGGATTATTATGATTTCGGTATGACCTGTTAAAATTGGATACTTCTTCTGAGCTTCATGTTTTCTATCCTTGGATTCGTACGTATTTAAATCTCAGCCAGAACTGAATGAGGCCAGACGTCATATCCTTTTCACCTATTGAGTGAGTGGTTGGTGCTCGTTAAGATTTCTTATTTCCTAGTAAGAGCAAGCACTATGGTGGCCTAAGCCTTCGCCATTCAATAGCAAAAGAGAAAGGCAGAAATGGCGAAAAAACGGCAACCACGGTGGTCTTAGCTATTTGGAGACGGAAATTGGATTTCCGCAGCTTTTTTGTGCGGAAATCCGATTTCCGTAAAAAAAATTCTGCGGAAATCCGATTTCCGCCCAGTCAAAGCTTGACTTTTGACCGGCGGAAATCCGATTTCCGTAAAGAATTTGGGTCATCCAACGGCCTATATTTCACGCCCCAATCCAACGTCGATGGTTTAACTTAGTTCGATATTTCTCTAGTTTGCACTCGATTTCATCTGTCAAATAGGATACCTAATTAAAAATTCTTTCGTTAAAACATTCATCGTATTTTTGGAAATTTTTACAGCATCATATTTATTGGAATATGTTCAACACCAGAACATAGGGGGGTCCTGGGGGGCGTAGCCCCCTAGGCTGGGGTCGACCTGACAGGTCAGGTCGTGGGGGTCCAGGGGAGACCGCCCCTGGTGGGGGGTTAGGGGGCAACGCCCCCGGAAGAATTTTTTTAATTAGGTTTTTTATTTGACAGTTGAAATCGAGTTCAAACTAGAGAAATATCGAACTAAGATGTGAGTGAATGAAGTGAAGGCCAAGTTTGAGTTTATATAGGATTGAGGTGTTAAATATAGGCCGTTGGGGATCTGACGGTCATGAAAAAATAGAAAGATGGATGGTTGGATGTTGAGGTGTAGAGGGGGTGTAAGGAAAAAAAGGTCAAACGGTAATATTTATGGGACGGAAATCCAATTCCCGCATGGCTTCTGGGCGGAAATCGGATTTCCGTAAAAAGTTTTTGGCGGAAATTGGATTTCCGCCCTGCGGGAATTGGATTTCCGCCTCGCTTCGGCTTTGCTATTGCCTGCTACGAACCCGTAGCAGGCAATAGCAAAGTCGACCAATTTTGCCATTGAATGGCGAAATTTTGCACCATAGTGGTTGCATTTCGCCATTCAATAGCAAAGTCTCCCCAAATAGAGAACCATAGTGCTTGCTCTAAGTTCGTTATCCATTTGATACTTCTAGAAAGTTGAGACTTCAGACACTTTGTTAACTGTTTGCTCCTTAAAGTCCATGGGTTTTTCCCTCGGTTGCGCTGACCTTTAAGGCTTAAATTAGATTAAGCCCAAAATCATACTACTAAAAAAAAGACTCAGTTTCTCTTTCCTCTCTGAAACAGTAGCTTTTTTCAAAAAAAAAAAAAAGAAAACAAAAACTTTTCAAGAACTCTATCAAAAATCTTTCGTGTTTCATCATCAACCTTTGAAAATCACCTACTCATCTATCAAATCCAGTGAAAACATCCAGAAAAATTTGTTTTGATAAGCTTTTTGGGTTCTCAAAATATCACAACTGAAAAATCAAAGTCTCTTTTAGTCTTTATTTTCATTCAAATCTTTAAATCAACAGTTTTCTCTTCTCCTTGTCTTTTTATTCTGGATTCCTTAATCCATCAGTTCGATCTGCTGCTGGTTATGTTTCGAAGAAGCTAATCTCTGAAACTTGGCTCTCTCCACCGGATCCCACACCGTCCGTCCGGTGAGTTGTTTTTGTTGTTAAAACTTTCTGATAGTTCTCTTTAATGTGCAGGTACTTCTCGACTGGTTCTCCCAACGGCCCCCCCCACCCACCGGTCTTAAATTCTTTCTCTCCTTTATTTCTCACTGCTTTTGAACTGTTTTCCCTTTGACTCATAGGGTATTTTCATTTCCCACTGTTTCTCTGCCAATTTCTGTTTTGTCTTCAATGTCCTTTCCTCTCTCTCTCTTCTCCCTCCTCTACTCTCTTTGCTTTCAATGAAAATATCTGTTCCTTCCTTCAACGAGTTCCTTCTTTCTTCTGCTCTTCTTAATGACAATAGAGAATCATTAAAAGCCAAGTGGTGGCTTGTTGGATTATACTTGTACGAATTAATGGCTTCTTTTGCTTTTAATTCTATCAACCAGATCAAGAAAAATTTCTCTGCTCCGGAGAAACCTTTTTGCGGTTCTGAAATGGATGTTCGTAGTTTAGACGATGAAGCGGCAATGTTAGTAGTGATGTTAGTAGTGATTTTTGATACACTGGATCATATATCCTCTGAAGCTGCTATATCTATCCCTGAGGTTAATGAAGCTGATACAAAATTCCTAAGTTCTGCTAGCTCTGTATCTAAGGAAGGTATTTCTGCAAATATGGCGGCCCATAGAATCCCCTCTGATTTCAAGGAAATGTGTAACAGTGAATCTGGAGGCGAAATGCAACTCTCGACGGTATCCACGGTCGGATGTGGTACTTCTGATGGGTCGCTCTCACTTTTAACTTCTAGCAAACGTCACGCTCTGGGTATGGAAAGAGAAGACACAAACAAGATTCTTCGCTCTAGCTGGCAGTCTTATGAGGAATTTCAAAGCCCAAATGTTTCGTATAATTTTGTTCATGGGCCACCGAGGGTGACAGCGTGGTCTTTGGATCCTCGGATTTGTGAGAAAAAGGAAAAAGGAAAACAAAAAATGGATATGAATCTTATTATGGGAGGTCGGAAAACTGATGCTAGGCTCATGCTTCAAGCTTTCTCGGGAGATAAGCTAGGAGTCCCCAAAGAAATTGTCAATTCCGCCAAGAAACCAAGGGGAAGGCCAGCAAAGGCTAAGATCCCAGCTGTAAGGAATGAAGAAAAGATCCAGGAAGTTGCATTAAAGAGGGTGGTGGGGTGTAAGAAAAGAATCCCAAAAGGTTTTATCGTTAAGAGGAATAACCCGAGGGTTGTGAAACTGAAAAAGCTAATTAAATCTATGATTGATATGGTGGGAAAAAGTCCGGAAGTAAAGGTTTCTCAGAAAGCCGTTGTTCCTGACTCTTCTGGTGGTTCCTCTAGTATTGTTGGTAGTCATGATTTGGTACCCTACTCTGGTTTTGGGATTACTGAGTCTTTACCTTCCCAGCTCTCTGGTTCTGCTTCTTATGTGGGTTGTAAGTCCTCTGGATTTGCGTCCACCTCTTCACTCTCTCCTCTTTGGCCCTCATCTTTCTCCTTCCCTTGCCCTTCTTTCTCTGCTGTGGTGGGTGTTGCTGTTGGGACAAAGGTAAGAAGTACGGCTACTAAAAGAGGTCTAAATGATGATGATTGTGCTACTCCTAGTTCTATCAACTCTACCAATGGTGTGGTGATTCCGTCAGCTGGAGGGAGCCAGGTAACGTTCTCAACTGTGTTTGTGCTTTCTGATTTAGCCTATTGGAATGGTCTGCATGTCTCTCATCTTCTGTCTGCTGTTAAGGTATTTTCTCATCAAGATGCTAGGATAGTTACCTTAAGTTCTGCTGAAGTGGTTGCTGTGCGGAGTTTATATGGTGTGGTTTTAAGTGGTCATGTGTTGTTTTTGGTAGCCGATCTCGTAGCTTCGTTGTGTTCTGGTTATTTTTGTGTTGGTTTTGGTACAATCTCGTGGGTCTCTGTCGATAGTATGTCTCTCAATGTTCTGTCATGGAATTGTCAAGGAATCCGCAACCCTGCTACCCAATCCCATCTAGCCACCCTCATCAATGAAAACAACCCTGATATCTTATTTCTCCAAGAAACGAAAAACCAAGAAAGGGTTGTAAGACCCATCCTAAATAAGCTTAAATACCAAAAAATGGTGATTGTGAATCCTACGGGAGTTATAGGAACAGCTGGTGGTCTTGTTTTGGCATGGTCTCCTAAAGTAACCATAGATGTTCTGCACACTACTGATAATCAAATAGATGTCCTTGTAAAATGCAGCTTAACTGATAAAGTTTGGATGTTGTCGGGCATCTATGGGTGCCCCTATAGAGTCAAAAAACATATTAGCTGGGACTATTTCAAAAATCTAGCTCGCTCTGTTGAGGTGCCCTGGCTCATCATAGGTGACTTAAACTTCACCTTAGCTAATGATGAACGAAGGGGAGGTAACACTATTGACCCAGTTGAAGCAAATTTCTTTTCTCAACTGATTGACTCAGCTGAGCTTATGGACTTGGGCTTCATTGGTTACTAATTCACATGGTCTAACAAGAGATCTGGTAGGGAATTTGTTGAGGCTCGTCTTGACAGGGCTATGGTGAACTCGGAGTGGTTTGATATGCACCCTAGAGCATTGGTCTACCACCTTCCTTCAGTGGGCTCAGACCATAGCCCAATTCTCCTTAAAACTTCTCCTTGCTGGAAAGATGGAGCTAAGCCATTTAAGTTCTTTGGTTTCTATATGGAAGACCCATCTTGCTTCCAAGTCATTGAGGAAGCATGGAACATTGACCCAGAGGGGTCTGTGGCTTTTAAAATAGTGGAAAGGCTCAAAAATGTAAAAAAACTAATCAAAAAGTGGAATAGGGATTATTTTGGGAATATTCAACATAATATAAAAAACCTAAATCACAATCTCAATCATGCAAAGAACAATTTAAGACTCCCTGATAATAGCTCTAAGGTTCTTGAAATAAAAAATGAGTTAGAAAAATGGTATAATTTTGAAGAGGCTTTCTGGAAAACTAAGTCGAGAGACAAAAATATTCAACTAGGGGATAAAAATACTGGCTTTTTCCACTCAACAGCGACCTACAAGGCACGCAAACTGAGAGTGGATGCGATCAAAAAAGAAGATGGGACCTGGTGCCATGAACGAAGAGGGATTGTAGATTCTTTTTATAACCACTTCGCGTCTATGGCATCAACTACCAACCCAGAGGTTTCTGACAAAATTATTAACCTTATCCCTCCTTGTATAAGTGAATTGGATAATGTTAAACTTATGAATCCTCCCTCTGAACTGGAAATCAAGCTGGTAGTCTTTGACATGCATCCTAATAAGTCTCCAGGCCCTGATGGCTTCCCAGCTATCTTCTACCAAAAAAACTGGTTCCTTCTTAAAGATGAGCTAACTAAAATGATTCAAGGTTTTTTCGAATCTAGGCACATTCTAAAAGAAATTAACTCCACTTTCATCACCCTCATCCCTAAAATTGAATCTCCAGAATCCCCTAAGGACTTTCGGCCAATATCTCTCTGTAATACCATCTACAAAATTATCTCAAAAGTGCTTGCAAACAGAATAAAGCCGTTTTTGGATAACATCATATCTCCATTCCAATCGGCTTTTGTCCCTGGTAGGCAAATTGCAGATAATATTGTGATTGCTCATGAGGTGGTCCACACTATGAGAAATGAGAGTAAGAAAAAGAAAGAGGGTTTTATGGGCCTTAAGATTGATATGTCTAAGGCTTTTGATAGAGTTGAGTGGTCCTTCTTAGAAAAGATTATGACAAAAATGGGCTTCTGCCATGAATGGACTGAGCTAATTCATCAATGTATCTCTACCACCTCTAGTGCAGTTCTCATAAATGGGTCCCCATCTGGTTTCTTCAAACCATCTAGGGGTTTACGGCAAGGGGATCCCCTATCGCCGTACCTATTTATATTGTGCATGGAAGGACTTTCCAGAGTCCTTCTGGAGGCGGAAAATAGAAAACTCATCACAGGGATCAAATTTGCAAGGGTATCCCCCTCTATATCCCACCTTCTTTTTGCAGACGACTGTCTGATTTTTGCCAAGGCAAATAAAAAAGAAACCAAAAACCTGGTAAAGATTTTGGATGCTTTCAGCAAGGGATCTGGTCAACTCATCAACTATGACAAATCGAGTATTTTCTTTAGCAAGTCTGTAACAACCTGTGTCATTAGAGATATACTACAAACCCTAAAAGTTAGAAGAATTTCTCTAGATGATAAATACCTAGGTGTCCCTCTGTTCACACACAGGTCTAAAATCCAATGCTTTGAACCCTTAGTTCACAAACTCAAGGGAAGACTCAAAGGTTGGACGAGCAAACTTCTGTCCCCTCCGGGCAGAGGAGTCATGATCAATCACGTAGCAGACTCTCTGGCTACATATCAAATGTCGTGTTTTGTTGTACCACAGGCTGTCCTAAAGAAAATGGACGCATTAAATCGTGCCTTCTGGTGGGGGCACAACCAAGATAACCTTAGAGGCCTATGTCTCAAGTCATGGTCATATATTTGCAAACCAAGAAATGTCGGAGGTTTAGGATTCAAACAATATGGAAAATTCAACCAGGCCATGATAACCAAAATGGCTTGGAGATTGTACCATCATAAAGAGGCTCTCTGGGCAACTGTCCTAAGAGCAAAATACCTAAAAACTAGTAGTCTGTTGACCCTTGAAAAACCAAAAAACAACTGCTCTTGGCTATGGAAAGGCCTGTGGAAAGGAATAAAAATAGTTCAAGATGTAGCAATTTGGGAAATAGGAGATGGAAGGGATATTATGTTGTGGAAACACAACTGGATCCCTCTGAACAATCCAAACATCATTGAAAAAACTGATATAGCTCCGATAATTGAAAACACATTGCATCATGTTAGTGAAATAATGAATTCTGAATCAAGAGAGTGGAATGAAGATTTCATCAAACAAATACTGCCAGCAAATGTGGTGCAAAATGTTTTAGCTATAGACCTTCACAAAACTGAGAATCAACCTGATAAACTACACTGGCCGCTTAACTCGAATGGAAAGTTCAGTGTCAAATCTGTCTACACTCTCCTTGTAGGTGGATACTCCATCAACCACACTACAGGGCATAATATGGCTATCTGGAATCACATTTGGGACCTGCATACTCTACCGAGAATACAAGTCTTCATCTGGAAATGCATGCATGGGATTCTACCTGTCAGAAATACCATTAGCAGATGGATATGCACTATCCCCTCTAACTGCAGTTTCTGCACTTCAGAGCCGGAAACTGACTGCCATGTTATTCTTTTCTGTCCTTACAGTAAAGCTGTCTGGTTTGGCTTAGGCTACAATGTAGACCTGGTAAGAAATTTGACGGTAAAACAATGGGTTCAGTCCTGGGTAACAGATAAAACAGACTCGACCATAGCAAACGTAAATGTTAGTCAGTTCTGTGCAGTTACGGCATGGTTTATATGGAAGGCAAGATGCCTTATGTGTTTTCAAAACAATCAACAGCCACCAGCTGTTACTATAGCTCTTATCCATAGCCATTTCAAAGATTTCAACATCATTTATGACAGCACAAACCTTATCAGAAACCCAAACCCGACCCAGCTCGCAGAAATGGAAGTCAGAACCTTGGCAAACCAGTACACTGTCCATAGCTTCTATGCTTGGAATCCTAATTTATATACTGCAATTGTGGTCCTGATTGTTACAGATGAAGAAGGTGCCATCAAAGAACACCAAGCATTCGACTGCGGAGTAATCGAGACTAAAGAAAGCAGGATTCTGGGGGCTTTGGCGGCACTGAAATGGCATCAGTTGAGGAAAAAGCGGATCTGCAATATCCTTATTGAAGACAAAGAAGTGGTGAAGAAGTTAAAGCTGAAATGGAGATCCCCTGATAAACCTGTGAAAAATGAACACATCGATGGAAGTGTCGAATTACTTTGCTATTTTAGGAAATTTAACTGTTTTCCTGTAAGGCTTAACTGTAAGCCATTGTTAAAAACTGTAGTTGAAGACTATGCTTCCTCTTGCTTTGAAGAGGAACAAAATGCTGCTTTCCCTTCTTGTGTAAATTTCATCAAACTGGGTTCTGGTCAGACTACTGACCTGAACAACTAGTTCGTTTAATATAAAAGCCTGTTCGAGAAAAAAAAAAATACTACTAAAAAGGAATAAAGAATCAAATATTTTTTTTTTTGTTGTTGTGTTTTTTTTTTTTTTTTGAAGAGGCTTCAATTCATTGATCAGGGGCTCGAATGACCTGAAGGTACAACTCTTGGGGTTGATACACCTATACGATCATTAAACAAGTTTTGTTGTAAAAAACCCGGTGTAGTCAAGTCCCATATAACTTTTGTTAGTTGTGGATTTTGTTGTTGTCGTCGAATCGCTTCGTTAGCTAGCTCATCAACCGCCTGGTTTGCCTCTATGTAGGCATGTGTAATTCTGAGCTCCGGAACATGTTGTAGGATGTGCACTTCTTCTTCCAAAACTCCCTGGAGACTCCATGACGCCATATTATGTCCATTGTGTAAAATCTGTATCATGGATTTAGAGTCAGCCTCGATCCAAACTGATCACCATTGATGTCGCGCGATCATTCTTGCCGCCATCAATAGTCCCCATGACTATGCCATAATAGCTGTTGTGATGCCTAGTGAAACAACCATCGCCTGAATGAGACAACCATCATTATTACGTGCCAAAACACACCTGTTGCTCCCTGATTACCCTTAGATGCCCTGCCAATGTTGATTTTGATCCAGTGATGCGGTGGAGGTTCCCAGATTACATGAATTGTTGTTGTAAACTGGTGTGTTGTGCTCTGTAATGGTTGCGTAGGGTTCTCTAGTAGATAAGGAACCACATGGTGTCTAGCCCACTCGTATTCTTTCCACATGTCAATAATAAACTGATGTGTCTGCCAGGGGGTTGAGTGCCTTCTCTGATAAAGTATTTCAATCCTGGCCAGCCAAATGTGCCAGATACTGTACACCAGGAGGTTCTGTTGTCTTCCCGATAGGCGTAGTCGTAGCAGATCCTGTATGTTGGTAGGTTGTTGCAAATCTGTACTCTGTGGAGTTTCAAACTGTAAGAGGTACGTCCAAGTGAAAGACCAAACCTGAGCTGCAAAACTACAATGGAAAAAAAGATGGTGAGTGGTTTCTCGAAAAACTGTGCAGTAAGCACAGTTCCCTATCTGAATAATGCTCTTAGCATGCAGGATGTCAAATGTAAGGAATGCTTCATGAATGACTTTCCATAAGAAAAGCCTGATTTTTGTGGACAGGAGAGCTTCCAAATAGTTGTGGCAAATTCCGCACTATATGGTGTGTAGGTTGATGACTATCGTGCAGGTTGTTCCAACAACTTCTGATACCCTGTTTTTACAGAATATTGGCCAAACTTGGTGTAGGTCCAAATAATCCTGTCGCTCCTCGGCTGATGAGGAAGATGGATGGCTAGAATCTTATGAGAAATAGACTGTGGGAATAGCTAAAAAACAAGCTCCTGATTCCAGACATTGTCATTCGGAAGAATCAAAAAAGCCACCGCATTGCCTGAAAGGAAGAAAGAGGGTGAGAGGACTCCGCAAGTTGAGAGATCCAGTTATCCGTCATCGCAGTTGATTTTCCGTCTCCAAGATTGAGAAAGCATGTGCATGCAAGAAAGGAGAAACCTGGACAAGTCCTTTCCACATAGGGTTGGCCGTTGAAGGTGGCTTGGGAAACATTGGTAACATTTACTTATCAGCCAGATACTTTGCATGGCAGATGCAACTCCAAAGTGAGAAATGTTGATGGTGTAGGTGCCAAACCCGTTTAAAAAGTAAAGCATGGTTTTGCTCCTTACTCTTCCTGATAGAGAGACCTCCAGTGTTGCGAGATTGAGATAGCTTCCTCCGGTTAACATTGTGAAGTTTCCTAAGCGTGCCATCATGACCCCAAAAGAAGTTGCGAGTGATATTGTCAATTTTTTGTGCACCTTGTCTGGTAGCTACTGGGTCTGCATGATATGATTCGCCGTAGGAGTCAAGGATGTGTTGATCAAAGTAAGTCTCCCTGCCGGATTAAGGCACTTGGACATCCATCCCTTGGTCTTACGTTCATATCTATTGATAAGGTGCGAAAAACTTGCAGAAGACCTTCTTCAATTGGGCAACTGTACTCCCATATAGATAAGAATAATATGGGTTGTGGATATGGTGAACTTTCTGCTGAGAGAAAGAACCGCTTCAGAAGACAACTTAGGGTGATGCATGATTGTTAACTTGCTCATGTTGATGTGTTGGCCAGCATAAACTAAGTAGCGGGTTAAAATGGTTGAGAGTGTCGCACAAGTATTATCATCCGCTGTAAAAGAGAGCAAAAGATCATCCACATACATCAAATGAGCGAACACTGGTGAATGAAGAGAAATCCTGATTCCTCGAATTTTACATGATGCCTGAAGAATACCCAAATTACCAGATAAAACTTCCACACATAATATGAATATATATGGAAAAAGTGGGTCACCCTGCTGAAGACCCATGCGGGGTATTATGTTACCATGTGGTGCACCATTAACTAAAAAAGAGTATGACACCGAAGAAACACAAGTCATGATGTAGTTGCCAAACTGCTGAGGAAACCTCATCTTCTGCAATGTAATACGAATGAAACCCCAATCCAGGGAATCATATGCCTTACTAATATCAAGTCTCATTGCCACTTTCGGTGGTCCAGGAGACTTAGTCGTACAAATATGATGGAAAAGCTCAACCGCTAGGGAAATATTTTCATGTATAGATCTTTTAGGCACAAAAGCACTCTGAAACGGGTTTATAAGAAAAGGAAGTAAAGGCCGGAGTCTGGCCACTAGGATTTTAGAAATCACCTTATAGACCACATTACACATACCAATAGGTCTGAATTGGTCAGGTGATATAGGGTTGTCTGTTTTGGGAATGCGTACAATATTGGTTTTGTTAATGGGCTCATGAAGTTGGTTATGTTGGAAGAAATGAGTCACTAACTGAAGAATCTGCATACCTGTGATGTCCCAAAACAATATTTAGAACTTACTAGTAAATCCATCAGGGCCAGGTGCCTTGTCAGATCCAATGGAAAACAATGCATCTTTAACCTCCTGTTCTGAAACCGGCTGGAGAAGTGAAGCAGATTGATTCTGCGAGAATATTCCCTGGACACAATGAAACGACTGTAGATCAATTTGGGTAGGGGAGAACCATACTGGGTTTGGTAATGTTGAACCAAAGTGTGTGAGATCTTCTCAGGATCATATAACCACCGTCCCGTGTCCGAAAGTAGACTACGGATGCAATTGTGTCTCCTGTGAATAGTTGCTTTGGTGTGAAATAATGTAGTGTTGTGATCTCCTTCCTGCAACCATTGAACTCTTGATCGTTCACCAGTAAGCAGCTAGACATTCAGACAGTATGGTATGAGTGTTATGAAACTCCTTCTCTCTTTGTAACCAATTAAGTGGTTAAGTCATCTCCAATTGCTATCACTATTCTCTCCTATGCAATTTTGATTTGATCCTCAGCTCCCTGAATAAGCAATGGAAGATGACCAAAAATCTGCGTGTCCCATGATTGTAGAGCCGTTGCCGTGTTCTCGGATTTGACAACCATGCTTATACCCAGATATGGGTTGTGTCCTTGTTCCCAAGCATCAGCAACCACTTGTTTGCAGTGGGGATGCAGAAACCATGAATGCTCTACCTGAAACCGTCTATCTCGGGGTTTGATCAAAACCCTTTCTTCAAGAAGGAATGGTGCATGGTATGAGGCAATCCGAGGCAGATGAGTGATGATAGAGTGCGGATTTTGCTGAAGACACTGAGTATTAGAAATCCCTCTGTCCAGCCTTTCAAGGATCACATCCTGCCCTTCCTGGCGATTAGATCAGGTGTAAGGAATGCCTTTGTATCCTAAATCCAGAAGGCCAAAAGAGTCAATGAATTCTATAAAATCCGCCGCCTGTGATATCTGAAAAGGCCTTCCTCTGTTACTACTAATTTATCCCATATTATACTAAGTATTAAGAATGCGATTTTGACGAATATTAGGACACATATGACCCTCCTTCTCGACACTCTCCTATAAAAGAGTAGTAAGTCGTTAGAAGTCATCGAGGTCAGTTGTGAACCAAGATGATTATAACTAATAGATATATTCTACTTAAGTGAACTGAATCGAATACATCAAAATACTAAACAAGCAATTCTACGTTATCATTTGGCACAAATAAATAACGATTTTCAGCACCGGAATACTTTACGTCCTCGGGGTAAGGGTTGAATCAATATTATTAATGGTAATAACACAATATAAGTAAAGCTTTCTCAGTGTTTATGCTATCAGATCACTTTCTCTTAGTAGACAAAGATAATGGGAGTAAACGAAGGTATTGCTTCACATATGAAAATACTCCAGCACTTTATCTCTAAGACTTCGGCGACCCCCTTTCTCTGCTAAGGATGGGGGGTATTTATAGTAGTTCGTATAGGAACCCCTTTTGCTACCTTGGGTTGCTTCAATATCTAAATGCCCCTTGCTGAGTCATCAGTATTTGTTCACCGCTTTTGGGACCAATCGTTTCATTGCACCTTATTCCTAGGAATCTTCTTTTGTTACCTCAAGATGCTTCGATCTTTGGATGATCTTTGTGGTAAATTATCGTTCTTCGATCACCGCCTTCTATACCCAACCTTTGTTCGCCACATCTATTGGATACTTCCCTTTATTATATGGTTGCGCTGTAAGCTCCTGATAGGCTTCTTTTCTGCTGTCTACCGTTCGTCCCTCTTATCCTTAGTCGATAGGTGGTTTTTGAGACGTTACCTCATAGCATTAAATGTACATTTAACGTTATGTTGACTAGTGCTGCTCCACGTTTCTGTCTATCCCGGTAGTATCTATCATCCTAGGTCACATGACCCTTTCATCTCCACCCTTGTTCTTTGTTATCTCGTTATGAGATAAAGTGCCCCAAGGAGTGCTAATGTCTCCCAAGGCCTAAGATACTTCGATGTAAGACCCGCCAAGATGGTGCCACGTGTAATCAAAGATTATGTATTAACAAGTTGCCTCTTTTCTTTCAGTTATTTGCGTGAGCAATTATGGAAGAAAACTCCCGCTTATGCCGCCATTTCACCATTTTCAAAAAGTAGTGGTCCCTCCTTTCACGCCTTTCATGGTTATTTGTGGGGCAACTTTGTGTTTTTTTGTGATTCTAAAAAAGATGGAGTTTAGATGAGATTTTTAACCTCACTTCCTTGCTCCTCCTTTCTCCTGCTGCTGGTTTTCTTCTTTTGGATCGAGAGTTCTTCTTGTTGTTTATCGATGTCAGGTTCGTCTTTCTTCTTTCTAGTTTTTCTTCTTCTTTCTTTGTTTAATTGTCTTATTAGTCTTGTTTCTTTATTTTTTTCTTAGTTTTTCATGTAAGCTTAATGACGAGGAAGCCATTAAGTTCCAACTCCAGAATTTCTTCAAAGACGACCAGGAGTACTGCTATGGACACATCCAGGTCTTCTGGTATTCCTTCATCTTCTACGATTCTCCGCCATTCTTCTATGGTGTCAGAGGTGATCCTGCTGATATATGTGATGATCACGTTCCTGTACGAGGTAACAAGAATCCTTACTTCGAGCTGAAGCGTCTACATCCTTCTGAGGAGACAGTTATCGTCATTGGAGTATTGCTAAGATAAAGAAGTCCTTCGATGTAACTCATTTTGATGTTTCTCTTTTCGATGGTGGTGTTGACGTTTCGACCGAAGATATGATCCGAAACTTCCCCTATGACGAGTTTACTCATCTCAGTGGGTCAGTTAGCTGCTGGCCTGGTCCTCCTTTATATGATCCAGGTGATACATTTCTTATTGATGTGCTCTCTGGTCGGGATAACCCTTCGTTACGCCAACAGCTTCGTGGTATCCAGCAGTATACCAGGAATTTTCTTTGTATTTTGTATGAGTGCTGGCTTCACGGTGGAGGACTGTAACAGCCCTACTTTCCACATAACCCCGGCCGATGATTATATAGAGAATAAGACTCTTAAGTTGTTTACAGAAGGGAAGAAATATTTAAAATTTATTATGCCAGCGAAAAGAATTAAATGTCCAACATTGATGGGGTTTAACGACATTATAATCCAAAGCGAGAAATGTCGAAAGAATAAAAATTAGACTACCCAAGTGTAAATCCCCTATGCCTCACAACTACATAACGTAAAGAAATAAAAGAAAAGAAGAAGTATAGATCTCCACCCTCAGTTAGATATCTCTGAATATCCACCCGAAACTGGAATCAATCAAACTCCTTCACAAACTCTAAACTCCCGAAAAAAATAATCAACGGGAGTTAAACTCCAAGCAAGTTCACTAAATCTCCGAGCCACGACAAACCCAAGATTAAATCAAATCAAAAAAATTAAAACAAAATGAAATGGTGAGAATTAGAATAAAACAATCAGCCAATCTCATATCAACGATAAGAAGAGCCGCAATTAAGAAAAACTCGACTGACGAGTGGAATATCGTCCAAATGTATGTGAATATACAATATAATTGGATACACCATAATGATATAATATGACTCACCTCATATATCACTATTAAAGAGACAAACTCCAACTGCCCATTTTGGCGACATTGATCTAAAACGATGTAAAAGGACACACCCCGTACATCAATCATATAAACATTGAACTCAAACAATCATCCTGTGGATTGCTGTTTTAGGGGTAAAACAATAAAGAGAATCTGAGGGGTAAAGTGTGAAGTATGATGATGATGATGTAAGAGATTGTAATGGTATTCGAGAGGTCAAGATCGAACAAGACTCGCCTAAACCAAAAAATGGCCGTTCGAGTATTGCTTCAGTTACAAGAAAAGGAAATAGGGTTGGTTTAAGGGAGGGAAGCAGAGAAAGATGAGATCAGAGAATTGCTATGATTTCTGTGATGTTGATGATTAAATTGCTAAAAAAGAATGGATATTCAGTTCTCACTAGATATTGAATGCTGAATGAGAAGAGTTAATCAATTATCGATAAGACATATTGATTATACTTGCACTGAATTTAACTGTTGAACTTGTCTGTTCTTGTTGTTGTTTCCAAACTGGTCGAGTGACCTATTTATAGCAATATAATTCAAACTGATCTCGTAAGAAGTGGAAGAAGTGGAAGAGTGGGAGTGATGAGTGAGTGGGGTCAGTTAATAATAGGGAAGACTAACAACCCATTACCTTATCCCATCTTTCCAGCAACGTTCACACGACTTAGTGTCTTTCCCGTTGAGTGATTGAGCCGTTGCAATCACACGTGCCGTAGACCGCCAAACCAAAACCCTAAAGAATATCCCCCCATGTAACT
>JAJJMA010222049.1:7216-18887 GCA_023529015.1 Papaver nudicaule | reverse complement strand
ACCTCATGCCATTAATATCTCAATTTCACAAGCAAAACTGTTACATATACAGCAATAAACCATGGATCTGAAGTAAAAACATGAACAAATCAAACAAGAAACTGAACACATGACCAAATCAAACACAACTGTTCATGTATTATTCTCAACAGATACAATTACAATCATACAAAGTGGATAAAACATGGAAAAATCAAACAATTAATCCAAATTCCTTCTCAAAACCTAACTAGATCTACTAAGAACAAGTCAAAACACAAGTCAAAATCCAAAAACCAAACTAAAAATTAAACAGAATCTTACATATTCTTCTTCTTCAGATAGCCAACACAAATCTAATCAATTGTTTCTTCGCCGATCTTCACCAACCCGGGAAATCAAATCGTTTCTTATTTTACTTCTTCAAGATTCAATCAATTTGTTTTTCAAAAGATTTATAAAAGTCAGTAACAGCAAACTGAAAGAGAGATTATGAGTAGTAAAAAGGAAAGGACGGGTAATTTGTACCTGAATCGGTACTAACAAAGCGAGGAGATATTTTTTATTTTTAGTTGCAGAGAACGCGTGAACGTAATTGGAAACAACCCAGAAATGAAGTTTCATAGGAGGAGCAGCGTTGAATCGCTTTCTTTTTTCTTTTCAGTGGGATGTTTTTTAATATCCCACTAGCCTATCATAGTGGATACGTTGGACCGAAGAGACACGTTCCTGGTCAACTAATCTGTCGGCTGAGGATTGCGATTGAGGAGGTTCTTTATGGCCAGACCGTGTGAGGGTGTGGTTTGGGTCGGTTACTTTTTTGATTGGCCGGTGAAAAAGATAAGATGTTTGAGAGCCTTGGATGCTGCTGATACTGAATAAGTGGAGTCCACAACAAAATGATCAACATGTTTGAGAAAAATCTAGAGGCTTCTTTGCAGATTGGTTGTAAAAGTCGAACTCCATTCAGACACGATTTTCATTGTCTTTTAAAGATCGTTTTTTTTCCTGCAAGCACATGAGCCTGCTGACACCGCGCAATCTCAGAATCAATATTGCTAACCATACGCTCCGCTTCAAGAAGACTACTCAAGGTCGCAGTATTCTTGGCATGAACCTCACCCATCAGCCTTTCTAGTTTCCTCACGTCGAAGGCTCCAAATTGAGCACTTGGCGCAATGTCCTTTCGACAAGCCTCCTCCCAAGCAGCATGGCGTTCAGCCCATTCCTGCTTAAACTGTTCTCTATGAGCACGCTTATGACCCATGATTAGCAAGGCTTCTGACTGCACAGACTCAAGACGCTTAATCTTATAACCCAAGTCAGAGGTTTCACTCTGCAAAAGTCGTTCCTTGCTCATGTGCCTATTTTAGAGGGACGGAGGGAGTACTATGTTTTTTCATCAAGTCAGTAACTCCTTGTCAGTTGCTGATTGATAAAGCAATCAATTTAATGTTTGAACACAAATATTTAGCAATGCAATTTACAAATAACATTAGGCAGTTTATGAAATCTGATTTTATTCATGATTCCTAAGAAATGTGCATATCACATTCTCTACCGTTGATTAAATATTTAGCAATATTTTGTACTCTTTTTCAAAAAGGAGTTGGTGTCCACCTTGTGGCGTAGCTAGATTACCACCAATTTTTTGTTTTTTTAAGGAAAGTACAGCTTATATTAACTGAGAAGCATTACATAGTTTAGTACAACAATTGGTATGGTGCATCCAAAAACAAAGCTAACTGCATCAAAACCAACTAACATAAAGCATCGAATGCTCCTAGTAGTTACAAGTGCAAAAGAGGAAGTCATGTAAGTAAGACCAGATCGAATCCATGAGATAGAGAGCCAGATGACCAGGAAACTATACCACTGAAATGTTGCCAAACTCACGAAGATGATGGCAACCAGCCATTTAAAGAAATGACCAAAAAGAATTGAAATACAGACTAAGGAACATCTGTAGCTTCCTTTAAGGCAGAAAGGAATAACCCCGTACTGATGAAACCAAACTCTGTCATCATCCAGCCAGAACATCATAAGATTGTCAGTAGTCAAAGAGCGACTTCGAAAAACCAAAAAGCCATGTAGGACACTGTAACTGCTGCAGGTGAAACAAACAAGTCTAAAGCAAGAAGATAAAACCTACTAAAGTAAATAGTACTAAGAACCCCCGAGATAAGACCCAGTAAAGTGATCATCCCAACAGCATGACCAAGAACACTCATCTTCAATATCAGCTGCCAAAAAGGAAGATGAATGGATAGAAGACCCACCCAGAAAAATTGTAATTCCAAGGCACTTACAATCCTGGGGCAAAGGACTCGAAATGATGAAGGTTGAAATATATCTATCAACTTTGCCAAGGTGAGTTTCTCATTCCTCTTCGAATTAAACACACATAACACCATACAAAACAAACAGAACCACAGCTTCCTCCTGCAAACAAAAGTCAAACCGTCGACATGGAAAAACAGCAGATCCATGAGAGTCATGGACGTAGGGCAAAAAACTGTAGAAGATGAAGGTGGAAGTATATCCAATAATTGTGCCAAGGTGAGGTGTTGAAACCTCTTCGTAACCCATGGAAGAGAAGTAAGCTCAGAAAAGCAGTCCACAATATTACGCCTAAGTCTGTCCATATCCCACCGATGCAATCTAGAAGGATAATTCTTCAAAGATTCTGGAGAAGACCTAAATAAGTACCAACGGGCCCCAACTATTAGAGGGAAAGGCCTACCCATCATTTTGTCTACAACCCTAGTCTTTTTAAAACCCAAATAAGTAACACTTTTCGTGAAGTGAATCCACCTAAGAGAATGAAAAGGGTTGTCATGTATTACCAGAATCAAATTAACAAAGATCAATGAGATATAGAGAGTCTGAATTGCATCACCACATCCAACAGATTCATCCAGAATCTCACTCCGGAAAAGGTTGTTGCTAACCCATTTATCACCAACGGTGTCACGGTGACGGTAACGGTGACGGAGACGGAGACGGTGACATTGACGGTAACGTGGACGGTAACTGTGACGGTGATGGAGACGTGTGATAGGGGCGGTGCCTGTGACGGAGACGAAGGTGTTGCTGGCGACGGTAAAGTCAGAAAAGTGTTAATATAAATCCGGATCTGGCAGTGACTGGCATCAAAAGACATAACTCAGATCCAAAAAGGTAACACAGATCATGAATAGGAATGAAAACAAGGCTAAGGCTAAGAAGCAGTCGACGTTGGAGTTGGAGAGGGACACAGAAAACTCTGAGAAAAGAAATTTGAATTCTGAATCGGCCAAAGATTTGTTTGCTTCGTTTTAAAGGATTAAAATCATCCATTGGAAACGATTTGGATGGAGGAGAAGGATTTTGCAAATCCATACGAAACAGGTCAAAAACACTCAGATAAAAAAGTCCAAAAACAAAATCAGATTGGAAAGAAACCATAAAGAAACCAGCTTGAAGGACGGTGGAAGCAGTCGAGGAAGCTGTGATTTGAATTTTCTCCAGTTTCTTCCTTTGCCAGAGAGTGACGCCGATAGGAGGAGAACCTCTGAAACTCCAACAACAGCATGCGAAAAAAACAGTAAAACCTAAACGGACTATTACTAAATTGAGAGGAAGGGCTTGAAAAGCAATCAAATCATCAGCCTCATCATCAGATTCCCCTGTGTCTTCTTCCATGGATGATTATTGAGAGCAGAGGGTTGAATAGATGAAGGATTGAAGGTTAGTAATGGCGAATCGGGATGTTAGCTGGTTTAAATTGGGTGTCGCCCGATTCGCAGAGCTCTTTCCTTTTTCTTGAGTTACCAATTTTTTGTTAAGTTCCTTTGTAATTTGAAAACTCTTTTATTTTGTTATGTACTCCATGAATAACGAAATTTACAGACGTGTTAATGAAACCAACTAGATAAATAAACATGTGCATGAAAATGGATTCGTTGAGGAGACGTACAAACTTTGCCTAGCAATTTTGGTCAACGGGTAACCATGTCAGATGTAAAAATTGTATGACTAACTGGACGACCATGTAATGTGACATATCAGTCTTGATGCACCACAAAGGTAGTGAAACTTTATCTTAGAATATTCGAGATTGGAGATAGAACCAAACACGTCTCATTGGACTATGACTTTCTGTGACTAGAGAGCTACACGACAAAAACACAAAAGAGCCGTTCTTTGTCGTGATGATAGGATAGGATAGGTACACGTGTTCGAATTGATAACGTTCTTCTTTTTTTACTTGGTAGGAAAATACTTTCCGTGGGAAATAAAAGTTTGCCTGAATTGTTTATTATTTACATAATAAGGAAAATGTTTCCGATGAGATTTTAGAGTGTTTCACATTGACAAGTTGTTTTGGAAACCAGCATACGCAAACCGACTACACTCAAACTAGGGGTGGCACAAAAATGCAAGACTGCTGATGGGGTTGACACTTGACATGCAAATGAGCAGAATGCACACTAAATCTTTTGAAAGGGGCTAGCTTACAGTAACCAAACCAAACCAAACCAAACCAAACCAAAATGATGTAGCCAATGCAGGCATAAGGCTTAAGCTTACGGCTCTTCCAGTTTAGTTTCCGCTTTCACTTACATGTCATCTTGAAGAGTCCACTACGTCTTATGGTTGGTTCCAAGTTCAGGCAGAAAGCGCATAATGGAACAGCGCATCTGCGCTAAATGATAAAGTGCAGAGAATCGCGACCATTGATATAGGGGCTGGTGAATCATGAAATTAAACGATAATTGGGCTATTGTTACAAACTTTAATCTTTTACTATTAAAACTACCAAGAAAATAAATAATTGAGCTTTTATTCACAACCTAGCAACCATTTTTCTAGTCTCTGATTCCATTTTGAGTTCAAACACAGATTTTTTTTTATACGAAAGGTTATATTAAGGTTGGACTGAAGTCCACTACCTACAAGCCCAGGTAACTAGGCAAAGAAATAAAAAAAAATTCCCCCCACCCGAATTGAGTTGGAATTTCCACCAAATATGAAAATCTATCAAAAAAAAAATTATTCTTAATGCAACACAAAACTATTTTATCCCAAATCAATAAACTTAAGTTCCTAGGATATCCGAGCGTAATTGGGTTAAACTTGTATTTCCCATGTAATTTGCCAATTTAAATACTTGGATCCTAGCTAGCATGAATATCTAGCCAGTGTTTACATCTCTTTGTAAGTCTTGCTAATACTAAGATATACAAGTTGATTGGTTTCCTCCAAAATTTCAAGGTTTCATTGCCAAAGGCAAAAGACATTTCATCATTTTTTTTCCCCACTAAATCTAGTTTCTAGATTGGCAGGATGGTTTTCCAAAAGTTACTTCGAAGATTAAGGGATCGATAACTCACATATAAATTAAGAAATAACAAGACACGAAAATTATGTGTAAAATGTTAGTACATTATAATTTTATTTTTGATCATGAAGTTGGGATGACTCATTTTATGTTTGTGAGATCGTTTATTATCAAGGGTGTACTTGATTATTAAAGGTTTTGAAGTCTTCTTAACTCATCTTAATCGGCCTTACTATATATATACACTACATTTTTCGATAAAAAAGTCTTTCAATTTTGTAATATTATTGATATGCTCAAAACATGTAGTTGATGAAGATAGTGAAAGAAATAAAAAGCGCCAACATGAAGTGGAGTCGAGACAAAGTTCAACGACATGAACTGAAAGTAAACAAGTGTGTGAAGTCACATTTCTCATTGTGCGAAGAGAACGAGAATTGATGAACATAAATGGCATGATATAAATGTTGTAGCAGTATTTCCAGTTTGAAGTCAAGTCTTCAAATGACGGGTATAAATAGTTAAGGAAACAAGAAGCGTCAACATGAAGTGGATCCTTGGGAAAGTTCAAGGGAAGGAATTGAAAGTGAATACTTGTGTGGAGATCGTGTTCTCAAAATATTTGACATCTGCGATAATTTTTTTAGTGCTTCTCAAAGTATTGTTGTGTAGTCGTTGGAAACAATTGCACAAAAAAAAAATGATTGAAAGAGAGATTGTATTAGTAGAAGAAGAATGTACAAGTTTCTCTACCAGTGGTAGATAGAACAGAAAGTAAATCACAAGGGATTACATAAAGATATTGTTCCAGTCACTAAGAACAGTTGCAGCCATATTTATGTGTGATATTTTCCCCGTTGCTGCTGCCCAAGATAGTTACAGTGCTCTTTCCTTCAAACCAAAATCAATATCAGTTTTATAATTGTACTTTAGGAAAACCAAACTTCTCCATAACAAGAGTAACAGCCTTCCAGCTCACAGAATCATAAGCCTTTTTAAGATCAATCTTTATGGCAAACCTAGCAGAATTATCAGACTTATGATAGTTTCTGACAAGTACATGAGCTAACAGAACATTGTCCTGAATAGCCCTGCAGGGATAAAGGCAGACTGATTGGAGGTGATAAGATTTCCCATTAAATTCTTCATTCTCAAGGCCATAATCTTGGTAATGCATTTATAATAGACATTACAACAAGAAATGGGTCTAAAGTCATTAACAGTAGCTGGGTTATCACACTGAGCAACTAAAGTGATGAAAGTTGAATTAACCTCCTTCAAAAGTTTACCCTTCTTGAAAAAATTACTAATAGCTTCAACAAAATCATCCCCTACAATGTCCCAAGCAGCCTTGAAGAATTGACTAGAGAACCCATCAGGCCCAGGGGACTTACTTGAATGAATAGTGGAAATAGCAAATACAATCTCCTTTGTATTGACAGGACTGACAAGACTGGCAGCATCTTCTGGAAGCAAAACTTTCTCAAAGTGAACACTATTAAGAATCTCCTCAGTGCTACAATTAATCAACCTTATCATCTTTAAACAACTGATCATAAAATTCAATACATTCTTTAGCAATATCTCTATCATCCTCATGAATATTTCCATCTCTTGAATTAAGAGTAAGGATATTATTTCTAGATTTTCTCTCTTTAATGGAATTATAAAAGAACTTGACATTTGAGTCACCCACTTCCATCCATTTAATTTTAGATTTTTGCTTAGCTAGAGAAGCATCACATCTAGCAAATCTAGCATAAGATCTAACTGCCTCCCTCTCATAACTAGAAGTAACAGAACATAAAGGATTAGCTTGAAGATGCTCTTGAAGATCAAGCATAGTCTTCTTAGCCTCAAGAGTTTGAGAAGATAACTTACCAAACTTCCTCTTCCTCTACTCTATAAGTTTCTTCTTAAGTCTCTTCAATTTTGTAACAAGCACCATCATAGGGTTTCCCCTAACTGGAATACACCACTCACTTCTAACAATACTTAAAAATTCAGGATCTTCAGACAAAAAATTGCAAAACCTGAACGGGGGAGGGCCATGAAACCTTCCTTCAAAACAAGTAACAACACTAACACTATGACTAGAAACACCAGGAGGTAAGAAACACTAGAATCTTGAAAAGCAGCAATCCACTCAAAATTTACTAAAACTCTATCAATCTTAGCCACAATTTTATTTGCCCCAATCTGCTGATTGCTCCAGGTATAGTAACATCCAGTATAAGAAAGATCAAAGACATGAGCGTTTTGAGTACATAGCCAGAAATCATAATATTGAGCAGCAGTGACCTCAACCCTACTAACTCTATCCGAAACCTCAAGAATTGAATTGAAATCACCAAGAATAATCCAAGGCAGATAGAGTATTATTCTGAGCAAAATCATCAATTTCAGCCCAAAGAGATCTTCTAGTAACTTCATCATTGCTGCCATAAACAAAAGCATCAATACATCTTCTGTTCTTGGGAAAGACAACTTCAAGGAAAATAGCTTGAGTAGAACTATAAATGAGAGACACCTTCATAACTTCAGGGTCCCATCCAACCCAAATTCTACCAAAATTATCATGAGAATAATTATCTAAAAACTGCCAATTAGGACAGATTCTTCTTCTAATAACATTACTATTAGTAAATTGAACATGAGTTTCAACAATACCAACAAGGGAAAACTTTTATTTCTAATATAACTACTAACTTCACTCTGTTTTAGGAGATCATTTAGACCCCTAATATTCCAACAACCAAACTTAATCATTTAAAATATTAGGAGGTTGAGACTTCTTACCAGCTCTACCAGACCTCTTATTGTCTGACACCTTCAAAGAAACCTTTGAAACATTCTGATTTGGGGGTTCAAGAATAAAGTGAGATCTAACCCCTCCAGCTCTATCTTCAACAGAAGTCTCCTCTTTAAAGTTCTCCTTCTCATTTCTAAGAGAGTTCTCAACAGAATTGTGAGTAACAGTAGAATCATGGAGAAAACTAGCCTCGTACTGTTGATCATCAGTCATCATATCCACACTATTATTATCAGAAAGGGCATCAAACTTGTTTTGCATAGTAACATGAACATCAATCAGCTAAGAACTACTGCTAGCAATATTACCAGCACCTTTAGAGAACTGGACTACTCTCTCTCTAACAGATCCTTTGCCAGAATGAAGCACAACATCAACCATATCAACTTGAGCTACTACTGTAGGCTGATCATCACTAGTAACCCCTTTCTTTTGGTCACCACTCCTACTCCTCTTATAAGTCTTCTTAACCCAATCATCTTTAGGTACTTCAGCAACTTTAACAACAGGTACAACCACTGGTGCTTTATGAGCTTTGCCACACTTAGCCAAAGAATGACCAAATATCCCACAATGAGTACATCTAAGAGGCCTCCAAGGGTACTCCACAGGAATTTCAATCCTCGTGCCCCCAATAAAAATTGGTATAGCAGAAGGGAAATCATAAGAAGCATCAATTTCAACACAAACCCTAGCATAATTCATTCTTCTTCTAGATAGAGTTTGTTTATCCGACATTAGAGGTTTTCCCAAGTATCTAGCAATAATACCTAAACCTGTGGCATTCCACATATGAAAAGGAACCTTAAACAGATTCACCCAAATGGGCAAAGTTCTCATTTCAACCATCTCCCTTTCAATAGAGGGGACCAAGCCTTAACAATAAACAATTGATTAGCTATATGCATAGAACCATGTGCAAGAGCAGTAGTTCTATCCTCATCATTATCAAAATCAAAAATAATAACAAAATCACCATGGAGAGTCATCTGAAAATCATCTTTAGGGTTCCACGCCCTCTGAACATGTCTTTGAACCATCATATATGGCAACCTTCTACCAACAAAACAGCCCACAACCAGACCCCAACACTTTTTGATGTCACCATCAACATCGACATCTTCAACCACCATAACCCTTTCTCCGTTAATCATAGAAGCAGCTCTAAAAACCAAAGGATCTTCAGCCTTACTTTCAACTTGTTTTGGACCTAAAGCGGTCAACCAATCAATAGATCCAAACTGAGGAGCCTCCCAGAAAAGCCCTTCCATACGAGAATCCCTAGTTTCATCAGATCTATGAGAACTCTCCATCACAGGAGGTAAAGCCGCATCCATCAACACATAAAGAAGAAACAAAGAAAGTGAAGAAGAAAAAACCGAAATAGATTTAAGATTTGTGAAAATCAAGAACGAAGCAAAAATCACTCGAAATCGAAGAGAAAAAAACCCCAGACAAAAGTCAAAATCGCACGACTAATCGCCTCTCTGACACGACTTTCTCTCTCATTTAAATGTTGTTAGGTCGAGGCATAAGGACATAGATTTGGGGCAGGGCTACTCATAGCCTTGATTAAGATTGTTAATCACCACGTGATGGTGATTTTCAATTTGTAAAATAAGGAAGATAAGAGATTAGGGGTTTCTTTCTCTTTTAGGAAACAAAACATGTATTTTCCTTGAATATATATCCGTCAAACATGGTAAGGATGGTATATAACAAAATTGCTAAATGAAAATAGGGTTGTAATTAGCTAAATTTATATTTATAGGATTTGGTCCATCCGCCTATATAATTAAAATGGACGGAGTTTATCTTATAAGGATTCGGTTGTGCTTGAATTTCTGCGCACTGGCCAACATGTTTTTGCTTACCTCCGTATATGCAAATCCCAATCACAATGCCGTACTTTAAATTCATTCTGGCTCGTGAGTGATGGTATTCTGTTTACTCTTGGAAGTTAGAACTTATAACTCTTTTCTACCAAAACAACGCGATTTGTATGCGAAACGTTTGTGGTATCCAAAAAAACCGCTCATGAAAGGAGAAGTTTTATCGGGCCAATAGCCGAGGCTTGCATTTCAAGGGTTTTGGAGTCATCAGAGTCATCTCTTATGCAGTGTTGATACCACCTCCGCTCTTAATAAGTGGCTTTAACCAACGACCACCGCGATAGGGTACTCGCATGTTCTACGCTTTTTTGCTGATTTCTGCTTAAGCATCCAAACAACCCACCGAGGAACTGACATCCCAAAAGTCCAACAACATCCACCACTTTAGCGGTAGCAAGCAACAAGTGTGAAACACACATCTTTTCAACGTTCCCATTTCATGTTGCTTACGGGTTACAATTTGAACTTTTCAACTAAAAGTGCGTTTTGCAGCCATACTGCCATTGTCATATCAAAAAAGCTAGGAAACACGCTTTAAAATCGCGCTTTACGCGTGCATCCGGCGAAGTAACCGTAAAAGTTAATTTGGGGCATACCTTTGCTAATTGGGGCCCCCCCTGCTAGCTTGGGGCCACCATTTACCCGCCCCAATTGGCGTGCATCCGGCGCGAGCACCCAATGTGCGTGCCGCCTATCACGATTGTTGTCATATTGTCCTACTCCATGTACATATTTAATGTTGTTATAGCGACCCTATAAAAGAATGTCAAAGAAACTATACAAAACAACCATTTTCGTACGCATTGGTTCACGGTCAATCTAGAATTATTGTTCTCCATCATTATTGTTGACTAATTTCCATAAAAATGGAATACCGAGACCCTTTACTGTAAAGGCTGATTTAGGGGCCGAAAAAAGTGATAGGGGGACTGGATAATAAAACAAAATAGAGATATTTTTAAGCTTTTTCAAAAACCCCTTATCCGACATATTTTCATAAATACCAAAATATCCCTATTTAATTAGAACTAATGAATCAGATTAGTTTAACTAAACTTAGATTAGTTGTTAAACTATTCAAAGTGCCGCCACCACCACCACTACCAGCACCAGCGCCACCGCCACCACCACCATTAAATTTCGTCTGGATTTTTGTCAACAAATCCAGCCGAAACTAAATTAGATTTTGTGATTCCATAGCCTATTTTCGGCTCAATTTTAACCCAGAATCCAGCCGAAAATAGAAGAAGACGATGGAGAAGACGATGTACAGTAAATTTTCGGAAAAGGCCTCCATAGGAAAGGGCCTAAGAAGAGTGTTTCGTAGAATGCCAATATTCAAACGAAAGAAAAAGAGAGAACCAAAATCACTCTAGAAATTCCTTCAAAAAAAAAGAGAAAACGGCAACAGTAAACAACTGTACCACGGAAATCCGGTTTCTGTGCAACTGTTTCAAAAATAGCACTCCATGTCTGTTCCGATTTGTTGGCCGATCTGGTTAGCGATTTTACTGTTACAACTCGAATTTAACCAGACCAACTAACCCTAGCTAACTCCTCTAGTTTACCCGTTATTTAGAAACCCGTAAACCCACCCGAATTACTAACTCTACTTCTCTTCTTTCTTCTTCTCTTCTTCTTCTTCTAACCCAACAATAACTCTAC
>JAJJMA010222045.1:0-16377 GCA_023529015.1 Papaver nudicaule | reverse complement strand
AAATTCTCTTTATTGTTTTACACCTAAAACATTTGGCGACCACAGTGGGAGGTCATTATCTCAGTTTTAAGAAGATATGGTTGAAACCAGGAGGCAGAGTTCAGAGGATACGAATTCTCCAAACAACCCTAGTGTCCCCACGAGTTTGCCTACTTCAAGTGGGGTCACAAACACCCAAGTCAGTGGCGCCATCACTTCTGGGCCCACAATTCCAGCCGTGAGCTCAAACCCTAACCCTAATTTTGCCTTTGCCTCAACTCAGAGGGGGCCAACCTTATCCCTTTCTCCCTTGGGCGTGTCATCCCCTCTGGTGGGATCCACCACGCCTACTTCATCCTCATCTCTCCAGAACGTCCAGCAGGGGTCCACCTTATCCCTATCCTGTTCCAACATGTCCCTATCTTGTGCTGCAGGGATAACCAATCATGTCAGAGACGCCACTGCTGGTCCCACCACCAAAAACGTGATTACTATCACCCCTAATGGAGTCCCCTCTCTAGTGGGACCCAACCCATCTCCTCCTTTCACTCCTACCATCACCCAATCTCTCGGTTTAGGCCCTACTTTGCCTTTGCCACTTGCTATCACGCCTCATATTGTGGGGGCCACTATCAATGCCGCTCCCACAAATAATGCTCTCATTCCTAACCAAGTTAGTCTTTCAGATCTGGTAAAGACTCATCAGGAAGAAGAGGAGGATCCAGAAGATTTCGTACAAAGATTCAGAGCCAAAGCTTTGGACTATCGTAACAGGGAGATAAACGAGTCACAATTGGTGGAGATCTGCATAGGAGGGATGGAGCCACATCATCAAGAATTAATGGGGAGATTCCAACCCCGCACTTTCCAACAACTCTATGCAATAGCCGAGCTATACACTGATATGGGAGATAACTCTGTCAACAGGCTGGGGACTGAAGGCCCGCGCAATAAGGCCGCCAACCCACAGCCTCATATGTTATGAGTGGGGCTACAAATCCTAGGGTTAGTGCCACCATCACCTCTGCTGGTCCAACCTGCCAAAACGTGAGCCCTATCACAACCAGAAACCCTAATTTTGCCTCTACCTCAACTCAGAGGGGGCCAACCTCATCCTCTCTCTCCATGGGCGTGTCAACCCCTCTGGTGGGTTCCACCACGCCAACCCTATCCCAAATCACGTCCCCCCTCTCTCATATGGTGGGGACCACCAATACCACTATCTCTCCTACCCCTTACACTCCTATCTCAAGTCGCACAGAAGCTTTTCTCTTTGGGCCCCGCATAGGAGAAACAAGGAGTACTGAAGACTCACCTAGCATTGCGGATCTCATGAAGACCCAACAAGATCTAGCCCTGAGTCAAAACAATATGGTGAAAACCAAGATGGAGTTGCTGACTTGCTTGAGGACTCTCTCAGAGAAGCTGACGCCACCAATAACTCCAGGGATTTCACGTGCAGAAACCCCTGCCAATTTTAACAGGGCGGGTCCTTCTCAAATTCATGTTATTCCTGATGATCAGGATACCCATGTCCACACCACACGTGGACCAAATACAGGTTTGCAACATAACTTCGTCACTCGTGAAGATTTGCAGAATCTTTTGCAGGCTCGTAGCATGGAGAATTCAGATTTGTTTCATCGTCATCAACCTCCATATCCAATTGAAGTTCAGCGTGAATCTCTTCCTGAAGGATATGTCACACCTTCATTCTCCATGTACAATGGTATTGGGAATGCCCGAGAACATATCTCTCGCTTCCTGGAATCATTGGGAATACATGAAAGAAATCAAGTTGTATGTCTCAAGGAATTCTCGAAATCTCTGACAGGAAAAGCATATACTTGGTATAATAACCTAGCTCTTAATAGCATTCTCAGTTGGAGCCAAATGGTTAATGCTTTCCTCAAGAAATACTTCTTCGTGTCTGAGCAACTCACTCTTTCTGATTTGGGGAGACTCTATCAGTGAAACAATGAGCATCCAGATGATTACGTAACAAGATTCAGAACTCGTTCAGTGGATTGCAATGATCCAAATGTGATAGAGGTGCAGTTGGTGGAGCTCTGCATCAATGGAATGATACCAGTATATCGCGCCTTGTTGGAGAATTTGGATATCGATAATTTCACCAAGCTCCATAAGTCCGTCAAACGATCCGCCACTACTGCACCTGCACTACTAGAAAGGCCCAGGCCTTTGAAAGCCGAAGAAAGTCGTGGTGAAACGCGTGCCAGCAAGCGACTTGTCAACAAGCAATATAACTCTCTTCACTCAGTCCATGCTATTACTGAAGGTGTCAAGAGGAAGGCGCCTACTCCTGAGGCCCCGCAATTGAAACGTGCAGCTCCAGCCCAACCTCAAGCTCCGGCACGGGTCCCAGCTAATGCCCCTGCACCGAAGGCACCACGACAACAGAGGGAATTCCCTAAGATCCCTGATTTCCCATATACTATGGATGAAGTGATAGAGCTCCTGGAAGCATGGATTCAAGATGGTGCTGTCAAATTACCTCCTGTACGGAGAGAGCCTACAACACAAGAAATGACTGATCCCAAGTATTGTCATTTTCATCGATTCGTCAATCATCCCACCAGCGAGTGTCATCGACTCAAGCAAATCTTCAACGAAAAGATCGAGTCAGGAGAGTTGAACTTGGGGACTGAGGGTATGCATAAGAATCCACTCCCTCAGCACCAACCTCAACGTCAACACCAACGTCAGCATCAACCCAACATTCGAAATTTCACCATCTCCGGGGAATCTGTCAAGCAAACTGCTAATTATTTGATGGAGAATTTATGCGAGCTCTTACATTTTTCTAGAAGTCAGCGAAGCAACATTTTCGCTGCCCTCAGCTGGATTGCTAGCGGCAAAGAACTACCTGTACTTGAAAAAGTTCAGCCAAATCCTGATGAAGTCACACCAGAGATGATGGCAGGGGAACGCGTTCCAATACCGATTATCTCTGCTCGTCTCGAAGGTACGAATTTTGAGAAAGTTCAAATTGATGCTGGTGTTATGGTTAATCTAATTCCAAGCAATTGGGATCTCTCGACGGGATGTCATCTACTATCCCACGGTAACGAAAGATTCAAAAGGAAATCTCCAAGACATATATGGTCATGTTACTTTGGATCTGAAGGTGGACTCTGCTCGCACCAAAGCTAAGTTTCATGTAATCAAAGAAGATGAGGAGCACGACATGATCTTAGGGCGTCCCTGGCTCCATGGGAAGAGATTTGTGCCCACAATCTCACCTGTAATCATCAAAGGCCAAGAGTTCATGTTTGACCAAGAAAGCTGCGGCGTGGGAAAACTGGAGTACCGCGTGGGGTCCGAAACTCTGGTGATATTCAAAGAGGTATGTGATAGTGATTTGAAGTACTTTATTCAGAATTATTTAGTTCATGGAAATCCTATCCAACGTGTCCCCACACAAGGATTGGATAATTCTCCGACATGGGGACTTGATTGCATCAAGTCTATCAAACCCTCTGAGACACCCCAGGAGGAAATCAAGGCCACTTCCAATAGGTGGGTTCGGGCAAAGCAACGGTCTTATAGGAAAAAGACACCTGGGATGTCATGGGTTCCTAAGGCTGCTTTTCAAGATAAGGTTATGCGACGCACTAACCGAAGAGTAACTTCTATTTCGGGGTCCACACCAAACTGGGAGGGACCTTATGTTATATCTCGAGTCATGCCTAATACGCGATAAGTGCAATACATCAGCGACTCTCAAACATGGTGGTCAACGGCAAATGGCTCAAGAAGATATGAAGATTCACTCTCTAATTCCTTCAAAAGAAAAGTGCAAGTAATCTCTTGCCTTTTAACAATTTCATTCAAAAACTCAAAACCTATGAGTTCAAAACCATCAATTCCTACAAACCCTTTGTTCATAAAACCAAAGCAAAATAAAAATCTACTGAGAAAATGTTTTGCTACTGAAGCTCTTCAGAAACAACCATCTAGTGAAGATTTCGCTCCTTCATCAGCTGCCTTCTTTATTAGAGCAATATGAGCAGTCTTCTTCTTCACCTCTTCAGTTAACTTACGGAGTTCCTCAGTCATGGCAGCATGATTCCTCTCTTCCTGCTTCACCAAATCATGGGTGAATTTGCCAACAGCAGCGCGCCTTGTTCGAATGTATTGGATTCTCGCCTGAAGCCACAACAAGTTGGGTTTGAAGTTTTCGAATGTAGCAATCAGCTCTTCTGCTTCATTTAGCGCCTCAACTGCAACACCTGCAAGCGTATGAAAGTGGGCGCACCTTCCAACAATAATAAGGTGACCATAGAGATTCCATATCCTTCTATACAGTGGGACGTGTCCCTCGGGAACATTAAATCCTCCCACTAGTATATGACCAGGGAGATCGTTTCATGGGGAGGATTATATGCCAAACCAGCATGAGGAAACTCAAGAAGAGTCCACCTAGTTGGAGCATCTACTCCAACAATGTCGATATTCTCACAGGCTCATATTTCTTATCGACGAGCTGAAAGAATTTCAAAGCAAGCAGAAGTTTAATAATATGTTTCAAGCTATATGATGAAAGCTTAACATAAGAGGATGATTGAATTTACCTCAGCAATAGGAGGATTCTCATCAGCAACATCGTCAAAATCCTTACTGAGGTTTTGACCATCACTAATCTTTTACCAACGAAGTAGCTGTCATTCGTTTCTTCATTATCCTCAGAAGGCTACAAGAGCGAATAAGCAGGTTCATCCTACATCAAATAAAGAAGAAAAGTCATTGAAAGAAGATATATCGAAGAATTCACGACGTTATTTTGAAGATACGATTTTCTGACATCTGAATTCTTACGAAGAACGGTAAAAATCTCAAAATCTGTACAAATCCGTAAGAGATATGAAGAAACTTCCTTCACGGGAGTTGTTCGTATGGATGTCTACTATCACGTGCTAAAAGGGGTTAATTTTTGGAGCAACCTACTGGCCGGGACGATTTTTCCACTGAACAGCGTACGGACTGCGACATTACTGGACGTGGCGTCACTTTGTGGCACATGAAATAACGATCAAAAATGCATGAAATTCAGATTTTCTTTTTCGAGGTGAAAGCTACTGAAGTCTTTTTTCTAAATTGGGGTCAATCATCGAAATCTGCCATCGGATGAAGATTTTATGGCAATTCTCGTAACGCGACTCGAAACAGGAAAATCTGACGGGATTTTTACTTTTCTACTAAAAGTGAAAATGTAGCAAAGAGAATGAAGTCTTATCGTTACCCAATCCTTTGCCAACGGATTGGAGACTTGATTATCACTTAAAGGAGTCGCCATGGAGTTGTTTCTAGCTGGGAAAATGATACTCCACCCGAAAGACGGTTGACACCGAAGGATACAGTTTCAGTATTGGTCTTTTGTGTTGCGACGTCAACGAACTTCTGATTAGGCGGAGTTGGCTGCACAAAAGAGTCATGAATAAGATTTCAATATTATCACAAGTTAAGCTTGTGCGAGTACTCCAAAGTACAAGGTCCAGATCTGGCTTCATGATTGTGGATAAGGCTTCTATGCGGAGACGGCTGGTCCATCAACTCTATGATCACCCTGGAACACTCACGGTTCCATGCTGCGCAGGGGACTTAATGTTGATGGTGGTTTTTGGCGAGGAGGTCACAGGAGTAATTTCGCATCAATCTCTGGCGTCCTGGGATGGCTCAAGAAAAGGTATGAATTTATTTTATAGTAGGGATAAGATATTTAAATTACCATTAGCTGTATTTTGATGTCTCACGACCCTAGCCTAGTAGCATGGTCCACAATCCCTAGCCTATACAATAAAATACCTGCGCATACGCGTTAGCCTAGCTCATGCTCGAGCCAAAACCTTAGGCCATTCACGCCACTTAGCAAAGGAGGAGTATACACGGTCATTCCTTGGCCTATGGCCTAAGCCTAGCCTTGCCAAGCTATCACGCCATCTACCTCTTGGATGGCCTAGCCTAGCCCGCCACTAGATTTGGTTTTTATCCTTGTGGCCTAGCTTAGCTCCCGCCTAGCCTAGCCCGTCACTGGCTTTGGTCTTTCTCCTTGCGGCCTAGCTTAGCTCCCGCCTAGCTTAGCCCGCCATTGATGTTGGCCACTACCTTCTTGGCCTAAGCCTAGTCCCACCTAGCTTAGCCCGCCACTAGCATATGGCCTATGGCCTATCTATAGCCCCGCTAACACCTTGGCGTTTACTCGCGTGGCCTAAGCTTCACCCGCCAGATCCTTGGCCTAGCTCAGCCCCCGCCAATGCCTCACGCCATTAGCTTTGGCCATTCTCCTATGGCCTAGCTTAGTCCCCGCCATTGCTTCACGCCCCCTCTCTTTGGAGGCCCAAGGATAATCCCTGCCCTAGCCTTGGATGTCCATACTTCTAGCTTGCCCTAATCTTGGATATCCACGTCTTTGGCGCGCCTTGGCACTTGGATGCCCATGCCATAGCCTCGACTTAATAATGGATACCCATGTTATTGCCCTGGCCTAGTTTTGGAGCCCCATGACTTTGCCTTGGCCAAATCTTGGAGGCCCGAAGTCAGGGCGCGACTAAATCTTGGTGGGGTTTACGGTTTTCCTTCCTTGTGCTCACGAAAGAGCCATGAGATCTTCTTCTCCCACGGGCTCTAGTTGCCTCCTTGGGACTAAGATATATTCTTTTCTAGCCTCCCCTCTACTTATGGGTCCCACTGATCCAAATCCTAGAGTATTATGGATTTTACTTAGTCCATAATACTCTAGTTTCCTAATCAAATTCGGAAATCTGACAGTTCTGCTCACGTATTTCTCCATGGCGTGATGTTTACAGCCCAATCCGTAAGGAATTAGGAGATGCTTCCTTCACGAAATATTTTCCTCTGTGAATTTCCTATAACATACTAAAAATTCAGATTTTTATCTAATATAGGCTGTCCTAGCCGATTTTACGAATGAACAACATGCAAACTGTACAGAAACCTGAAATAACATAAATGTTATTGTTCATCCTTTGAGCCTTATACCTAATTTCTTAATAAGATTATCATACCATATAACATGGCTTATTATGATCATCATGGCCTATCTTTAGGTCTTATATTGGCAATGCTTATGCATTCTTGATGATGGCTACGCTGTGATAGCATCATTCGTCTGTTTTTTCCTGATTATGGACTTGCTTCTATAAATCAGTGCTATAATTCTTAATCATGGCTCATGGCTATGACCTATATTATTTTAGACATTCATATGTCTTCATTACTCAGAGAATTGGTGCATTACATGCCACAAGCCAATTTCTCATATTTATGGCAAACTGAAAGTCGTATTTATTTGACTGTTGCCACAGAGAGTTGCTGAAATCCTCTCAGTCTAATTGGCGATTGCATAGCTCAATCCTTAGACTTACCTTATCTTATCTAATGGCGGTTGCTAGCTCAACCCTTAGATTTATTTCATTGGTTTAAATGGCGATTGCCCGGCTCAATCCTTAAACCAAATCTCAAAGAGATATTCAAAGCTTATCGCTTAATCTCTATCTTATCGCAAAGTCCTGAGTTTACCAAGTAATTGGTACGACTTACACTTAGTCATCTTTGACTTAACAAATCTTAACAAATCTTATCAAATCTTACGAGAATCAAGTAAGTTACATGGGGGGATATTCTTTTAGGGTTTTGGTTTGGCGGTCTACGGCACGTGTGATTGCAACGGCTCAATCACTCAACGGGAAAGAAACTAAGTCGTGTGAACGTTGCTGAGAAGATGGGATAGAGTAGTGTGCGGTTCATTCTTCCCTAATAATAGGCGCAAGACTTTCCCCACTTACTCCACACTCCCACTCTTCCACTTCTTCCACTTCTTACGAGATCAGTTGGAATTCTATTGCTATAAATAGGTCACTCGACCAGTTTGGAAACAACAAGTTCTCCAGCAAGAACAAACAGTTTAATTCAGTGCAAGTTTAATCAATCAATCTCATCGATCATTGATTAACTCTTCTCATTCAGCATTCAATATCTAGTGAGAACTGAATATTCAAACTTCTTTAGCAATTCAATCATCAACATCAAAGAAAATCATAGCAATTCTCTGATCTCATCTTTCTCTGCTTCCCTCCCTAAACCAACCCTAAAATCCTCTTCTTGTAACTGAAGCAATACTCGAACGGCCATTTCTTGGTTTAGGCGAGTCTTGTTCGATCTTGACCTCTCGAATTCATTACCATCTTTTATTACATCATCACACTTCATATTTTACCCTCTAAATTCTCTTTATTGTTTTACACCTAAAACACTCATGTGTTGCAAAGATTGGGTTGATTTTGGTGGCATCAAAATTTGGGGTGAAGATAGTAGTTTTCAAAAATTTGCAGCACAATTTGGATGTGTTGCAACACATATCAAAGTGATGAGGAGTTATTATGATTTCTACACTTAAACTTTGCAACACTTCCCATTTAAAACAACATTATATGTATGCTGCTAAATTTGCAGCATGCTATTTGTGCTGCTAAAATTATAAATGTTGCTAATCAGAATGTTGCTAAATCCCCCATTTCTCATAGTAAATGGTGTAGTGTGTTAAGGGAGAGGGAGGACATGCCTCGACTAGTGGGGTTAAAAGGAAGCACTAGAGGGGATGGTGAACAAGGGGTCTTTTTAATTTTATGTTTTATGTTGTTTTATGGTGTTTTATGAAGTGTTTTTTATGATTTTACTTGAGGGTTTGTTAGTTTTTTGTTCTACCAATTTAAGCAACAATTAAGCATTAATCGGTGTATCAGTAAATCTATTTCTAACGATTATGGTTGTTGTTTTCTATAATCGGCGATAGAGTTTGTGATAGTGTAACGATTATTGATACTGAAAAAACCAGGAGTAAAGTTGTCATATAATCGTTCTACATATATATCTGGATAAACCGATTATATCAAATAAAAACTGGCCCATTCATTGATTTAGGAAATTGAACACATGGTTTAGGAAATTCTAAAATTACATAATCTAGTAGGTCCAAACTAGCATGTCATCCATTAATACTTCATCAATGAATCTCGGAGCACGTCTCTTCAATACGTTATAACACTTCTTGAAAGTGTATGGTTGTCGGCCTTGGTGTACTTCCCATATAACCGCGAATCTCGCTTTCTAAAATGAAAGAGTGAAAGAAAAGCATGAAGTTAGTATGTATGCAAGAATCTAACAATGAAACAAGTACAAACATGTCTCGATACTCACTTTCCAGCTACTATATCGTTGGGGATTATGGTTAACCATTTCCATAATTCTAACGTACTCTCGCATATCCATCTTCATGTGATCGAATCGAAAGCTCAACATGCCTGAATTTCGTTGTTTTCGATTCCCGTTGCGCTCTACAAAGACTTCTTTGACCCTCTTCCAAAACATAGTGCGGAGTTCATTGGGTCGTTCACGTAGGACATACACGAATGATTTCACTAGATCTAAGTCTTCTTGCGCGTCCCAATTCCCCCATTCCCCCATTATCTCCTATTGAATTGAAGAAAAAAAATAATGGAGGAAGAAGAACTTCAAGTTGAGATGGAGGGTATGTGTGTGGGGAGGTTCTCTTATATAGATGTGATCCCAACAGCTCTTTTTCTTGGGAAAACAATCAACAATCGGTATATATTGTGAAACAATTACGCCGATTTTAGTGCTGGCCCAAATTTTAAATAAATAATCGGTTAATAAATAAGTCCACAAGAGCCGATATTTGAACATTTAAAAGAAAAGTATTGGACAATGAAGCATCGGTTTACAATGCAGTCAACTGAAGGCCGATTGTAAGGACAATCGGCCTACAATATGAAATATAAATGCCGATTATGTCTATGAAAAATACTTAACGAATTTAACCTTACACAAACAGACATTTAATCAACTGATATAACAGTTTGCGATAAAAATCTTGAGGAGCCGGTAATGTTTTTCGTACTTGAAGATCTTCCCGTAAATTCATTGCCATTCTCTCAAAGCCCTAGCCAAAATTTCATCATCGCTATTTTCCGAATGTTGAGCTCGGATTGACATAACCAAGTGCATAAATTCGTCGACTCTTTTATGTATTTTTCTCCATCGAAACCCCAACGCATTCTGATCTCGCACAACTTGGCTTCTGGGTTCATCAATTTTGAATTCTTCAGTGACAGTAGTCCACAATTGTGGATAATTCACTTTAACACGATTTCGTTTCATTTCAGCAGGGGTCGGATAGAAAATCATATAGTTTTTACAAAGACATAAATCTTCTTCCAACGTAAATTTGGGACGTGGTTTAAGTCCATCGGGTAATGAGTCTAGAGGATTTCTATAGGGTTTTCTATCCTTAGATGACGACGAAGAAGAAGATGTTGTAGATGATTTGCATCGCTTAACTACTGGGCTACCATAGTGTCTATGGGGAGTAGGATACCATCTCTTAAA
The DNA here is from genome assembly GCA_023529015.1 of Papaver nudicaule. NCBI lineage: Eukaryota > Viridiplantae > Streptophyta > Magnoliopsida > Ranunculales > Papaveraceae > Papaver > Papaver nudicaule. Next base: position 5,952 of record JAJJMA010222045.1, on the reverse strand, counting down.
TGGAGGGGGAGAGAATATAGGAGGTGATTTATCTGATTTTTTGGTGTAGTAGTAGTTATTGATTATCTGCCTAGTTATGTTTCGAGTTTCGGGTGCAGGAGACGTTGGAGGTGTACCGGTAGAAGATGATGGTTTAGCCATTTTGGGGGTTGGAAACACTAAGAGTTCTTTATGTCCTTTTATAGATGAAAGTCCCAACGGCTATTTTTTTAAAAAATCTGAGCACAATCGGCGTTACTCGAGGGTAACAAACGCCGATTGTGGAGCACAGGAGTTTGAAACATTTGCTTACTTGTATTCGTTGTACAAAAACATACAAATACAACGATTGTATATAATCGGCGAACACTCGAGATTATATAAACAGATTATCATCCTGAAATACACTAACTACTATCACATAGTTGTGGAACAAAATAGAAAGCATCAATACATGAACAAACATAACAACCATACATTCATAACCAGAAATTCAACGATTTAAGTCTACGGCTCTTAAAAGCCATAATTTGTTCACCATCATAGATAACATAAAACAAACTCTAAAATAAGAACATACAATACCAAAACACATAATAAAACTCAACCAGTGAAACCAGTTCCAAACCTTGTTAGGCTGCTGGTTCGTTCCCAGCTCGGTCCGCCATTGGCCTCAACAAGTGGACGGAGACGTGCAACTTCGGCACAAAGTGTACAACCACAAGGTAAAATATCCACAACCTCAGCAACCCTCTTTCTTTTAAGATTACGAGGTACACCTGCTTGCCATTCATCATGATCGACAAATCTTTCGACTTGGGGAGGAAGAAAATCTCGATAATCCCTACGCAGGCCAGGAGCATTATCCCCACGCAAATGTCGTGGTCGTGGAAGAGGAGGATCAATGTGTTCATCCCTTTGACGTCGTGTTTCAATCACGCGTGGATCATCCTCACAAATTGATGCTGGGGGGTCATGGTAAATCACAAGTGAAAGGTTCGATTCATCATCACGAGTTGGTGGTGGGGGAGGTCGATCAATGAGTTCGTTCCTTTGACGTCGTGTCTCTATCACAAGTGCATGATCAAGGCGCATTGGTAGTGGGGGAGGTTGATAAATCACAAGTGCAACATTCGATTCATCAACGCGAATTGGTGAAGTGGGTGCAACGAGAGCACATGGTTCAGTGGGTGTTGGTTGAGCACTTGATTCCGGTTCCCTGTTACATAAACACGATGGAAACGGCTTAAATATCTCACCTATTAAGAGACTAATTGTAAATCGGTGCATGTATTGATTAATAAGAACCGATAATTGAAATAAGTTCAAAACTTTCTGAGAGAAAGAACCAGAATCGGTAAACCTACAACAAATTATCTAACGATTACGTAAGTTTAACATATATGGACCTGTGATCCCCAATCGGTGTTTAATTTACATAACATAAACGATTTTAAAATGCCAGTAACGATTTGGGTAGGTTCAAAAAAATCAGAGACTCGAACAATCGGTATCTAAAGCACTTAATATTCAACGATTGTTACTGTGAACAATAATCGTTACTTAATGATAACACAGAAAATCGATTGTTGTTGGAGACCAACAACAATCGGTATATATTGGAAACTGTATACGCCGATTCTGGGTGAAAAATGAAGGGTTTCGATTATGCCATTTACGTGTAGAAATCAATTACATTGTAACCATCTGTTAGTTTTACGTACTTGATTGTTGCCGACATAGTGTAAGCTTGCTTTGTTGATTTTGAGGATATGATGAAATTAGGGTTTGTTGAACTCAAAAAAAGAAAAGGTGTTATGAAAACCTAGAAGTAGAAGAAGAAGAGAAGAACACATATATATGATTGAAATGAAATAGAAATGTGATTAAAAAAATCATGATTATGATTAGGAAAATCAGATTTCTAATTAAGTGTAATGCAAAGGGTAATCTAGTATATTCCACTTTTTTTGACACCCCATAGCAACTATCCCTAGATAGGTATAAAATTTCATGGGGCCAACCACTCTCTCATGGGGCCAAATTTAATTAGGTAATTCAAACTTTCGCATTGGGCATTTAGAAATTTCTGTTAATCTGCAACTCTAACTCCCATTTAGGAGACCACAAAAACAAAACAAAAAAAACAATAATTCTCGACATACCGAGAAAAAAAATAATCAAAAACTAATCACCCCCTAATGTGTCACATACTCTAAACCCCCTGCTAATTCACCATTAACCCTAAACTAATCCACTACTAATGTGTCTACAGGGACCGAATTAGTTTTGAATTAGTCCAAAAAATCAGTCCCTCCAAAACTACTGGAAAAAAAATCGGCCACGAAAATATCAAAGCTGGCCCAGTCAGCAAGTGTCCCCCTTTTCCAGATGACTGCAGCAAATCCCAAAATTTCGCATCTACATTTAAGGCGACATCTAAAGCAACACAAAGAAATCATTCTCAGATGATCTAGCATGTCCCACTATAACTTAAGTTAAGATACGCGCACCACCAACCATTCATACCCAATAATAATTGCTACGTGTCTGCACACTTTTCCTAGTAAGTGAGGGTACATTAGGGAGTCTCACAACTATAAATACCATTGTTGAATCCTCCCAAACCCTCACATAAACCAGACTTAATCTCTATTTTTGTTTACTACTTATGAACTTCTAATACTATCATGGATGCAAAAGATCATCTTTTGGTACTAGTACGAGTTTTGTTTTTCATCATTAGTAAAGTCATTGAAGCTAGCTCATCATTTTCTTCAACCGACCATGCTATTAAAATAACCCTAATTCACAGTAGCCAATTATCTCCCCGATCAACACATTTCAAGTTCTCATCAAAAGCTGGTTTTGATGCTTCCATTCGTCAATCCTTAGCTCGTTCTAACTACTTCGCCCACCGTACTACAAGAAATAGTTCTTATCATTACAAAGAAAATCAAGGTCTTCAATCCCCGCTAATCCCATTTGACATGGGTGGCTATTTGATGAAATTTTCTATTGGCTCCCCCCCTCGTGAATTTCTGGGAATCGCAGACACCGGTAGTGATCTCGTGTGGGTACAGTGTCAGCCTTGCAAACGTTGTTATCCGCAAGATGAACCAATATTCAATCCAAATGCATCATCTAGTTATAAAGTAGTGTCTTGCAAGTCCAAGTGGTGTAAAGAGTTTCCTTATCCATGCGGTGAGGACCTTCATGATCAGCATTCAAGTTATTGTAACTATGATTACCCATACGGCAGCGGTAGCACAAGTGGAGTTGTGGCAATGGAGAAGTTCACCTTTTCGCCACATTACTCTACCAATTCATCGCCTTTGATCAATGGCATCCTCGAAAAGAAAATTGTAATCGGCTGCGGCTATGATAACAGTGGGAATTTTCCGGAGCAAGGCTCAGGGATAGTTGGGCTAGGTGGAGGGCCTTTATCTCTTATTTCTCAACTACGATATATAATCAAGGGGTATTTCTCTTATTGTTTAGCACCACTTCACGAAGAGCTAACAAGTTGGGTCGTACTTGGGCGTCGTCGTCGACCTATAGCTCCAACTGCAAATACGGTTTCAATACCACTCTTGTTAAAAGAACCCTCGACGTTTTACTATGTGAGTTTGCATGGTATAAGCGTCGTCGTAGATGTCACGATGGGTGAGGGTGGCGAACAAAATAAGACTTTGGCCAACAACAATGAGATTTTTATATCGAACAGTGTCGATAGTTATAACAGTCCTACTGATGATGAAGCGGACATAGTTATCGACTCCGGTACTACATACACTTTGTTGCATGAAAAGGTTTATTACAAATTAGAAGGCGTTGTTCGAGCAAATATAAATTGGAACCCAATCCAACCAGCAACAAAAAAAGGTCTCCCGCTTTGTTACAACAAGACGGAGCTGTCTTCCAATCTTATCAAATTACCTGAAATGATATTTCATTTCAATGGCGATGCTGATGTACGACTCACGGAAACGAACACGTTTTTTGCGATCACTGAAGATGTTACTTGTTTGGCATTTGTTCCTTCTTCTGGTGTTGCTATCCTTGGGAATATAGCTCAGACAAACTTCATTGTTGATTATGACCTTGATGGAAGGGAGGTTTCTTTTACTCGTGCTAATTGCTTTGAGTACTGAAAATATGCAAGTACAACTACATATCTAATAAAAATAAAGATGTTCAACATTATAAAGTTTGTCTCACACAATTTCGTGTGATTGTCATTGAAAATACGTAGATGCATGGTCTTGTAATTTAAGGGGCATTGCATTTTTTAATTTAAGATGGATGGTAATCTATGATGTAATATTCAGGATCATATGCACTGATCATGCGGATTTGAGGAAAAGAACAATTAATACAAGGATTAGTTACATATATACAATGGTGTTGTTTTATTCTTTCTTCCATGACCGGACAATTGAGATCTTAATATATCATAAAAATCACAAGGAAATGATTCAAAAGTATAAAATCTAATACACAAAACGGACGAAATAAATCAATTGGAAATGGATGTCTTTGGTGATCATGCTTTGCATTGTACGAGTGGGATAGGGATCAAGCATCGACACGATATGGTTAGAGATGTCCTCGCGGATATTTATTACAAAGCAGGTGTGGCGACAAGGAAAGAAGTAACATTGGGCTTCTTAACAGATGATGGTAATGCTTTGACACCCGCAGATATCCTTGTGTACAATTGGGAGAATGGCCAAGATGTGTGCTTCGACGTCACAGGTGTTTCACCTCTCACCAGAGGAAGTACTTTCACTCCAGGTCAGGCTATTTCTAGTGCAATCACTCGCAAACGCAATAAATATTTGGACAAGTGTACTGCACATGGGTATGGCTTTGGCATTTTGGTTTTCACGACCTTAGGCGAGCTAGGAGAGGATACAGTGGTATTTCTGAAGAGATTGAAGAATTGCTTAGCTAGTCAAGATGCGAATGTAAAACTGAGCAGTTTTTTGTTTCATAGATTAGGGATTGCCATACAAAAGGGGGTTGGAGCTCAATTTGTTGCTAGGCTTCGAACCTAACTAAGTATAATTGTTCTTCTTTGATTTTTTTTAAATAAAATTGCTTTCCAGTGTGCCAGTGCCATGGGAAATTTCTCCTTATAAAAAAAAAAAAAAAAAAAATCTTGATCTAGGAAGCCTAAGGTTTGAGCCTCCAAGGTTCAGTCTTCACAAGAGTTGGACAAAAATATCCACATCCAGTGTCTCATTTTTCATTGGAGATACTTTTACTGGCCAGAGATCTCGTATTTCCCATTATCGGCGGATATCACTGGTCGAAAAATCTTGTGGGAACTTTTTTACTAATGTTATTCTCCATTCACTTATTTCCATTTTTCCCACTCCAAGTCTCAATTTAACTTTTTACATGTTAGACTCTCTAATACCACTGTTGATAAGATGTTAAAAAAATGTAGGGTCGTGAATGTTTCCATGTGCAAATGAATTCTGTTATCAGCTTATAAACGAATGAATGGTATTCCATGTGCAAATTAATATTGTCGCCATTTTTACTATATTGGTTCACTTCATTGTATATCCCCTATCCCACTTCAAAGAAAAATGTCTGGAAAAGAGAGAAAAAGTAAACATTTAATCTAAATATTGGTATTAAAAAAAATGGTACTCCATGTGCAAATTAATATTGCCGTTGTTTTTACTATAGTGGTTTACTTCATTATAAACCCCCTCAATGAATATTTTTTTGGAAAGGAGAAATAGAAGAAAAAAAAAGGAACGATACTCCATGTGCAAATTAATATATTATCGTTATTTTTACTATATATATATATATATATATAATTTTTTTTATTTTTTGGTTGACTACTTTACTTCATTATAAACCCCCTCTCCCACCTCAAAGAATAATCTTTGAAAAAGAGAGTAAAAATAGACATTTAATCTAAAGATTGGTATAAGAAAATGAATGGCACTC
>JAJJMA010222029.1:5620-22129 GCA_023529015.1 Papaver nudicaule | reverse complement strand
GCTTGACATACCAACGCTAGTGGGTTTGACCGGACAATGCCCTAACACACTATACCACAACGTTCTACCTGCTACCAATTAATAATGTCGTTGCTGTAAATGCACAACAACTGACCAATCTTAGGTACACAACTTCCAACTTTCTTTTTGTATTTTGCAGAATAGCTTCAGTCATAGTGTTGTGAGATTTTTAATCTGAATCCATCAGATAAGATAACTATATTTGGTGAGCACCATAAACAAGATTCACATATAGGGATTGAGTACGGCTGAGATAGGAGACAACTCGGTTGATATTTGAGTGTGTCAAAAGTTGTTTCTGAATAGTCGGACATTGCAGAATAATCTACAGGAATAAAACAAATTTTCAAAGTAACTAAGAGCATCTCCAACGCTTGGGGTTAAGGTCATCCTAGGTGGAGGTCTAAATAACACCTTTTGCTATGGAGGTATCTGCATATGGAAAACATGAACTAAAATTAAACCTTTCTGGTCCATCTCCAATCTCCAAGGTCTTATTTAGCAAATGTATATAGACAAACATGATGATGTGGACTAAAAACAAATGTCATAGAGAAGGTGTTTTCTAGACTTTCTCTATCACCCCCACTTAAACATGTCATCACCATGACCTTCACCCTTGCATTGGAGATGAAAGTTGAAAAATAGGGGATACCGAGATACACCACCAACTTTTAGTTTTCGTGAACCTAGTTGAATACGGTCGTTTAAACGATCTCACAAATCAATATTCAAACAACAACCTGAGTATAGTTCTGAGAACCGAACCCTAACAAGAACATGGTTCTTGTAGATCTCAACAGAGATGGACTCACTCAAAGGTTATGAATCAACAAACTTGCAATTACTTCAATTATATAGATCAGAGACAATATAATGCGGAAGGGAAAAGTAATGCAAGACACCAGAATTATGTTAACGAGGAAACTGCAAACCTAGTAGAAAAAACCCGGGATCTCTTCCAGATGTGAACACCCTCAGTATTAACCGAATACAGATGCTAGCCTACTCTCAAACTTCGGACTGGAATGTATCGAGACTGAATTCACCCTACAAGCAATTTAGCTACCAATGTGCTCCTACGTCTCTTGGCTCCCGTAGAAAACTACGTACTTTATTCCCCTAGCTGACGTCCTTTACAGGCCTAGGAGTTGCTCCACTTCCCTTCGTGAATACTAGTGTTACCCTGCCTCTAACAGGACGCCTAAAAGTATCCAAGTAATTAAACGAGAATACGATTGTAATCTCCTTTAGACTTAAAGTCAAGGTTAATGGAAATCTGTTTGTTGAATAGGGCTTATTGATCTAGCCTAAAACAACTTTACCTCCTAACGCTTGACGAACTTAGTATTAAACCTAGTTCGTGAATATGCGTTAAGGAACTTCTAGGGTTTACGATTCAAGATTTACCTTATGAAGTTTCTATCAAATCTTGGTCGTGATAAGATTGAAAATATTCAATCGACCCAAGATACAGGATCAGGAATTTAACTTCCGACGTGTGCTTCACGATCCTCAAGTGAAGTCTTTCAATAGTCGTGTCCAAAAGGACTTCGAGATGACGACCAACCTTTATGCAAGGATACAAAAATATGTAGAGGATTGAAATTGTATCTTGTAGAAGGTCATTTATTTATAGTGATCATCAAGGGAGGCTTTGCTTGAAAATTAAGCAACCTTGAGCAGGGCTCAAGCAAGTTCCGGAACTAGGAAAGTCCATAGCTTGAATACCCGTTCTCAATCTCTTCTAACTTTGGACTAGGCCAATAGTTAAAGAGGACTCAACCTTGATTGAAGATTTGCGACTTCTGGTCCAAATCATGTTTGAATATCGCTTGCGACTTCTGGTCCAAATTGTTAGGGCATTGTCCAGTCAAACCCACTAGCGTTGGTATGTCAAGTTGGTTGTCAATTTTAGGTGTCAAAACACAATTCTTGATTTAGCCTACTAGAGTTTAGATTTTGGAATTGGGATATAGACTAAGTAGTAGAGACCTTGAAGACGAAGACTGTGAAGACAAAGAAGACATCAATTATTCTTCATCGACAAAAGGTTAGTAGGAGTTATGACTTTTATGGAAATTCTTCTATTCTACTTTCTCTATCTTTCGAAATAGTCGGCTACTTTAGTAGTGATATGAATAGCGATTAAGATCGTGTTCTTGTCTACATGACCATGTGTTATGTTGGTATTTGTTCCCGCAAATACTAAGTTTACAAAAATGCATGAGATAGATTCGATACCATTTGTCCATTGCAATGGTTTGCTTGCAAATCACTTGTTGGATATGGGTGAATCTAAAGGAGTACTCTTGAGCAAGAGTCCAGTGGATTATAGCTGAGGACGTCTAACACGTCTAAGTACTGGTTAAGCCCAGAACTTCCAGCGGGTCCAAGTTAAAACCCTAATCTGAATGGCGCACGGTTCCCGAACCGTACATGAACAGAGACTTGGGTAAAACTCCTGAGTTCCAAAGTGTCATTTTGTACGCGTACCTAACGTGAACCCAAAATCGATACTTTTGGCTGTGATTCAGATGGACGGTTCACGAACCGTCCCAAGTGAATATTCTCTAGATTTTCACTCGGGTTAAACTCTGAACTCCTTTATCTCTTAGTTGGACTTGGTTATCACGAAAATATCTTCTGTGGTCCATCTAACGGTTCTCAATGTGCCAATAACATAAAGATTATCTCTGGTCTGTTGGATATCAATCTTGAAGTGTTTATGAGCTAATAAAACACTTGGCAGATAAATGATAAACGATTTCCAATTGAGATAAATCTCTCTTTACTTTGTTTGCAAGTTAAAAGTTCCTCTTGGGATTTACCTACGACTATAAAGACTTCTCTAGAGAGTTGGGAAGCACAGGTAGGAGATTGAGACCTTAGTTGTTGAAATCGGAGTAACCTGTAACCTTGGTAACCTGGTCACGTTCTTGTCTATTATATGGTCCTTCTCTTTTGATATAAAGGCATTCAATAACTGATACGTTACACACAGGGTTTTGAAAGAAGCAATGCACGGCTGCACTCGGTGTTGTAAGACCTAGTTAGCTCCAGTTGTATAAGTTTCTTAAGTGATTCTTTTTACAACTGAGGTAGAGACAAGTTGGGCATAATTTACTCGGTTTACTTGTCAGCCCCCGCTTGTAAGTAGATTTCCGTATGACCTGGAGCAATCTGAAGGAAGTCACTTTGTGTATGTCAAACTGATAGAGGACAGTTCAAACATACAATTGACAATTGAGGTTGCAAAGCCAGAATTGTTGACACAAGCCTTTAACAACGGTCAAAGCAACTCCTAGGCCTGTAACGAACGTCAGCTAGGGGAATCAAGTGCGTGAGGATCTGTGGGGGATCTAGAGACGTAAGGAGTGCGACAGTAGCCAGTTCGCTTGGAGGGTGGAATTGGTTTCTGCTACATCCCAGACCAAAGTCTTATAGTAAGATAGTGTTTGTAGTCAGTTTGTACTGTGTGGTGTTCAGTCTGGACGAGGTCCCGATGTTTTTCTACAAGTTATAGTTTCCTCGTTAAAAAAATCTCTAGTGTCTTGTGTGCTTTACTTTCCGCATTATGTTTTCTGATTATATAATTAAACCAAACACAAGAAGTACGTTATTATAAACCTGATCGTTGTCCTCAATCCATCCCTTGGATTTACCAAGACCCTGTCTTGTGTTGGACTGATCCTTGTGATCCAAACTCAGGTTAACGGATCTGGATATTGATTTTTGAGATCATCCAGATCTGACCATAAGTCTCACGAGCCCAAACGAAAAGTTGGTTGTATTTCGGTACCCCTGCTTTTTCATAAATAATTGTTTGAACATCGCTTGGATTAAGTAGTTAAATTCCATGGGCCAAGTAATGACAAGTCTGAGAACTAATCATGTCTAGACCTAAAACTTCAAGATATAAAAAGTTGTAAGTTTTCTCATGGCTTATATGTACGCGTTCATACATACCCGCTCGTTCTCAGGAATGCCTTAAGCAACACATGTACGCGTTCATGTACGCGTTCATGTACGCGTTCATGTACGCGTTCACCGTTGAGGTCATTTCAAGAGACAATTCAACATACTTTACCTATAGTAATATCACGAATGTGACAAATGCAAAGGCGAAGAATCCTAGAATACCTTCGGATCATATAAACAACATCATAGACTATTGATATGATAGAAATGGCAAATACGAAATATGGAAAGGAAAACCTTTCTAACCTTTAGCGAGGACATTATGATTTATCAAGTCGTAAGCTTCGATCTTCGTCTTCAGTGGTCTTCGTCTCGATTACCTAAAATTATCCTAGTCCGAGGTTGTAGAGTAAACTTATCAAGGATTGTGTTTTTGTCACCTAAATTTGACAACTGACTTGAGATAGCAACATCAGTGGGTTCAACAGAGCAATGCTCTAAAAATCTCCCCCTTTGTCAATTTTAGTGACAAAACCAATCTCACATATGGATTCAAAAAGTACTCCCTCTGTTTCGAAAAAATAGGCCAGTTTGACTTTTACCTACTTTTTCCTAAAATTTAGGGAACTTAATTGAACTAAAAATATTTGACTTAAACTATTTTTTTTATGGTTGGTTTATCGTTGACATGTGTCATGGATTAGTAAAAAAAACAATTTTAAGTCAAATATTTTTAGTTCAATTAAGTTCCCTAAATTTTAGGAAAAAGTAGGAAAAAGTCAAACTGGCCTATTTTTTTGAAACGGAGGGAGTAAAATCTTTTAGCCCTAACCATAATGTACTTTATCTTCTTGTAATCTTCAGCGTCTTTAGATAAGTGTGTTCCTGCAAGTGAAGATTCAAGGTAGAGATAACAAACTTTAAAGTCACCACACAACTTGGTTCTAGAAGGACATAGTTCAACAAGAGTTTGTTATGCAATTGAGTAGTATATAAAACTTGTAAGCATATTGCATCGATGCTTAAAGATACTAAACAATATGATATGTTCTCCCCCTTACTCAATACACTAATTTTTGCTTTGACATGACAAGCACATCGATTTTACTCCCCCTATGACAATATCGTAGACAATTGTCGTAGTAGATAGAAAGATTTTACTCCCCCTTACCACAAGATTTCTCCCCCTTTTTTGTCATAAAATAGACAAAGGAACAAGAAATATAGGAATCCTCATAAAACATCAATAATCAATGTAGACAAAGGTAAACATACCTGAAACGAGAGATAAAAAGTTGCAATTCTCTCACAAATTCCACAGCCGCACACCCCAAAAAGATATTACCATGAAGCACAAGTTCAAAAGAACTCTCCCCCATTATGTGTCATTCCATAAGGAACAACGCGACGACCTTCCCAAGCAAGGATTTGGAATATTCTTGGGTGAAGTACAATTTCACAAGTAAAATTGTAATTATGTTTTTTCTTTCCTAGCCAGTTACGGTTAAATAGGAATTCAAGGTTTGATCTTTCTACTTTCTCAGAGAGTTTCGGTCAACCATCGCCTTTAGAGAAAACATTAGGTTACCCCTTCCTAGTGGTTGTAAGACTAAGAATTAAAGGTACACCTTTTAATCCAGCGGAGTTCAACATTGTATCCTACGAGGTTCCTCTTTATCAAAAGCGTCTCCCCTTAGCCATAAGAGTTAGAAGCATGGATTTTGAAGTTCTTCATGATCTGCTTTACCCGAACTGGTGGTATGGCTAAAAAAGCAAGTTCACGATTTATGCAATACATTTATATAGATAATCAATTAAGATCAAGCATTGCAATCATCAATTAAGATTTTAATTTAATAACCTCCATTAATTGATGAAAAAAAAACATGGAAGTAGCACAAGCAAATCATGCTTAAACCAAAAGATGACTACTTCTTGCATAGTGATTACCCAAACCCTAAGGAAAAGACAAAAGCTTTTTAATAAGGAGTTAATTATGCCATAATACTATTGACAAAATTATCAATGTTCGTTGTTCCCTCAACAAGAGTTGTGCTAATGGGAACATACGGTTCGTGAAACTTCTGATTGAGACTGTTAAGAAAAGCTTCATGTTGTTTCACCATAGCTTCCTGTACTTGCAGTGATTTCAAAAATACTTCTCCAAGTGTTTGAATTTCTTTCTTTGCATTCTTTTACAATAGAAGCAGTTCTATGATTCTTGGGAGTATTGGATCTAGGTTTCTTCATCTTCTTCTTCTTGCTTTTCAAAAGATCCTTTTTAGTTTCTTTTGGAAACACAGGAACCTCATCAGATTTCATGGCAATAGGTTTTTCACCATTGGTGATAGAGAGATGTTTGATGAATCCATGAACACGTTTTTGAGATATGAGAGTATCACCCAAGACCTCTTTAATATATAGAGGTTTTCTGGAAAGGAGTTTCCAAAAATTAAAAATAGATCATATAGGAATGTTCCTCAAGAAAGTCGGTTCCGAAAACGTGTAGTTCAAGAGTTAACGACCGACACCTTTGTTCACGAGTAATAGTTAACTTAAGGATTCAGTGTGTCCCAATATAAGATTTTATTCAATAATCACCATAGATCCTTTTAAGTTTAAATATCAATAGCATGATTAGACACATATCTAATTGCATGATCTCGAGTAAAAGTCCACCTTTTCTCATGGGTCTTGTTCTCGACTCTTGCCTTAGGAGCCAGAGACAGGGGGAAGAGTTGGAATCTGCTCAGAGATTATTGATACCCACATCGAGTCATTAAATTTTGGACTCTTATTATTTGATGTGTTGGCAAATAATGCTCAGGATGACAACTATGACAATCGCTTTGGGGTTTTCTGGTCACTAACCATCAGGACAATTGGTCACATGCCCAATTGAGCGTGGATTAATCTCTTTGGAGCTTGGCTCAACACTTGTTAGAGATGAGAATTATTGTCGAATCCTCTAATTTTACTTATGGTTTTAACAAACTTTCAAGGGCCTCCATAAATCAATAAGCACATACTAAAAGACAGGAGGTTACCATTATGTTCGTTATATGTGCATAGACTTTGTTCTCAGAACACTTAGAACAAAGTCGCACATTCACTTTCACATCAGATTGTGGAAGGATGAGAAAGTTCTAGCTCATTCTCTTGAACCGAGTTTTTCTCCTCTGACCTAGATTTCTCAGTTCTAATCCTTTTTCTCTTGACATGATGAGATTCATCTCTCTTTAAGAATCTTTTGTTAGAAGAAGAGTTTGAAGACATACCTTTCATTTCTTTCTTGTGATATGATTCACGAATCATCTGCAGTGAGTTTGTCAGGCTAGTTGCTCTTCTTTGGAGTTTGTTGACATATATAACCTTTTTCTTATAGCGATAGCAATGAGAGAGATGTGTCCTTTCATGCCGCAATAAGTGCAATTTTCGAGTAATTCTGGTTTGGGGAAACTTATCTCTAGCCCACTTTTTTTATTTTTGTTATGAAAAACCCGTCATTAAGATTTCATATATGAAAAACCCATAATTATTTATAATAAGACTTGATTACATGAATAACCTTTTGCCTAATAAAGAAACTTATTTCTATTCTTAGAAAGAAGAATAAATATCACTTTATTATAAATCCTAATTCCTAAAAATGCTCCCTAAAAAAGCTCATTTGACCTTCTAAAAATGATTAGGAAAATTACAATTATTACCATAAAATAATCTTTCAAAAAAACTTTCAATTATCACCATAAAATATTTAGGAAAATTACAGTTTTTACTTGAAAAAAAAATTCATTTTTTACCAAAAAGTTCAATTATCACCATATGATATTTAGGAAAACTACAGTTTTCACCAATAACCACGGTTGTAGTAGGTGAAATCCCAAATTATCAACTTGTTTAGAGGTGATAATTATTATTTTCCCAAATTATACCTATCTACAAATGATGAAATCTGCATTTATCACTTGTTCGAAGAATGATAACTGCAATTTTCACCTGCATTTCTTAAAATTGCAGTTGGTGAAACCTACAATTATTATAAAGAAAAATTGTTGCATAATTAGAGAACTTAATAAGAGTGAGAAAATTATGACACAAATCTTTAACTCAAAATAAAGTTGATAATGTATTTTAGTTAACAAAAATCAAGATGACAACTAATATAACCATAATATTAGGAAAGATTTTTTGAATTAAAGGGTATTTTAGCCATAGAGAATAACCTATAATACAAAGTCAACCAAAAACTTACCATTTTCTATCAAAATCTTATATTATGGGTTTTTCGTATAAACCATCTTAATGATGGGTTTTTGGAAGAGAGAGAGTCAATACTTGGGCTACACAGAAATTTTCACTTTTTAAAACCAAGATTTCTCGTAGTGCCAACTGAAGATTTCACGTTCAAGACAGTGCTGTCAGGGATAGGATCAATAGTTATTGCACTAAGTGCACAGATATCTATTTCTTCTTCTGATTCATAGAAATCTGAAGTATCATCCAAGGTAGCTGCATCAAGTGCTTTTCCTCCAGTATATCTTCTTTTGTTTGCACAATCAGGTGCAAGATGACCAAATCCCCTGCATTTAAGACATTGAGGCATATCAGCATCCACAATTTCTAACTCTTATTTGGAAAAAGTTTTTTGTGGTTGTTTATTCGATGATGGGACATCTTTACTAAAACGTTTATTTCGTTTTTTCAGGAGATCTCGAAAATGTCTTGTAATATAATACACAAGTTGAGAATCATTATGTTCTGATATAATCTGATCTTCAGAGTCATTAGAATCTTTTAAGGCTTTGAACGCTATATTATTGGGCTTCAAATCTTTGTCAAAGATTTTAAGCTTAGCGATTAGATCACCCCTTTTTATATCATAACCATATGACTCATGGATGGCATGCTTCTTTGAATCATATTTTGAAGGTAGAGACCTAAAGATTTTTCTCACAATTTCTCTTTCCTCAATTGTTTTTCCAAGCGATTGCGAGGCATTAATAATTGAAAGTTTGTGATTAAATTCTTCAAAGGTTTCTTCATCAGTCATACGAAGGTTTTCCCAGTCTGATGAGAGATTTGAAGTCGAGCTTCTTTCTCTGAAGTGTTGCCTTCAAATATGGTTTGCAGAATTTCCCAAGCTTTCTTTGATGTACTACATGTAGATACATGATATTGAAGATCTGGGGTAACTGCATGAATGATCGCATTAAGCGCATCAGAATCTATCTTAGAATATTTCCTTTCTTTATCGGAATATTATGAGAGAGTTTTATCCTTTACAACATCACCAATTTTGATAGTGGGTACGGAGAACCCATCTTGCACAAAGACCCAACACTGATAGTCTCGTGGTTGAAGAAAGGAACGCATGGAAGATTTCCACCATAGATAGTTTGTGCCATCAAATACTGGTGGAACATTCACATTAGCAGAAGAATGAGTGTTCATAGTTCGCGAAAGCGTCAAACACAGACAGTTACGTCTTTTACAAGGTGTTTGCCGGCTCTAATACCAACTGAAAATGAGGGGATACTGAGATACACCACCTACTTTTAGTTTTCGTGAACCTAGTAGATTACGGTCGTTTGAACGATCTCACAAACCAATATTCAAACAACAACCTGAGTATAGTTCTGAGAACCGAACCCTAACAAGAACGTGGTTCTTGTAGATCTTAACAGAGATGGATTCACTCAAAGGTTATGAATCAACAAACTTGCAAGTACTTCAATTATATAGATCAGAGACAATATAATGCGGAAGGGAAAAGTAATGCAAGACACCAGAATTTTGTTAACGAGGAAACTTCAAACCTAGCAGAAAAACCCCGGGACCTCGTCCAGATGTGAACACCCTCAGTATTAACTGAATACAAATGCTAGCCTACTCTCAGACTTCGGAATGGAATGTATCGAGACTGAATTCACCCTACAAGCAATTCAGTTACCAATGTAATCCTACGTCTCTTGGCTCCCATAGAAACGTAAGTCCTTGATTCCCCCAGCTGACGTCCTTTACAGGCCTAGGAGTTGCTCCATTTCCCTTCGTGAAGACTAGCGCTACCCTGCCTCTAACAGGACGCCGAAAAGTATCCAAGTAATTAAACGAGAATACGATTGTGATTTCTTTTAGACTTAAAGTCAAGGTTAATGGAAACATGTTTTGTTGAATAGGGCTTATTGATCTAGCCTAAACAACTTTGCCTCCTAACGCTTGACGAACTTAGTATTAAACCTGGTTCGTGAATATGCGTTAAGGAACTTCTAGGGTTTAATTCAAGATCTACCTTATGAAGTTTCTATCAAATCTTGGTCGTGATAAGATTGAAAATATTCAATCGACCCAAGATACAGGATCAGGAATTCAACTTCCGACCTGTGCTTCACTATCCTCAAGTGAAGTCTTTCAATAATCGTAGTCCAAAAGGACTTCGAGATGACGACCAACCTTTATGTAAGGATACACAAATGTGTAGAGGATTGAGATTGTATCTTGCAGAAGGTCATCTATTTATAGTGATCATCAAGGGAGGCTTTGCTTGAAAATTAAGCAACCTTGAATAGGGCTCAAGCATGTTCGGAACTAGGAAAGTCCATAGCTTGAATACCCGTTCTCAATCTTCTTCTAACTTTGGACTAGGCCAATAGTTAAAGAGGACTCAACCTTGATTGAAGATTTGCGACTTCTGGTCCAAATCATGTTTGAACATAGCTTGCGACTTTTGATCCAAATAATTGTTTGAGCATCGCTTGGATTAAGTAGTTGAATTCCATGAGCCAAGTAATGACAAGTCCGAGAACTAATCATGTTGGAAGTTTTTTCATGGCTTATATGTACGCGTTCATAGAGCTATCAATGGAGTTCAGGAGAAGTCTGTGAACTCGTATGTGCGCGCTCATACAAACCCGCTCGTTGTCAGGAATGACTAAGCAATACATGTACACGTTCATGTACGCGTTCACCGTTGAGGTCATTTCAAGAGACAATTCAACATACTCTACCTACACATAATATCATGAATGTGACAAATGCAAAGGAGAAGAATCCTAGAATACCTTCGGATCATATAAACAACATCATAGACTATTGATATGATAGAAATGGCAAATACTAGACATGGAAAGGAAAACCTTTCTAACCTTTAGCGAGGACGTTATGATTTATCAAGTAGTAAGCTTCGGTCTTCGTCTCGATTACCTAAAACTATCCTAGTCCGAGGTTGTAGAGTAAACTTATCAAGGATTGTGTTTTGTCACCTAAACTTGACAACTGACTTGAGATAGCAATATCAGTGGGTTCAACCGAGCAATGCTCTAACAAAAGTTTATTGGAAAAGGGTGTTAAATCTTAGGCCCTTTCCTATGGGAAAGGGAAAACTACTTGACCTTCCTGTCCACTGGTGTTGATGGTGGTTTTTGGCGACGAGGTCACAGGAGTAATTTCGCATCAATCTCTGGCGTCCTGGAATAGCGCGAGATAAGGTATGAATTTATTTTTACAGTAGGGATAAGATATTTGGCTGCTATTAGCCATATTTTGATATCTCGCGACCCTAGCCTAGTAGCATGGTCCATGTCCCTGACCTACGTATTAAAATACATATGATGCGCATTAGCCTAGCTCATGCTCGAGCCAAAACCCTAGGAGTACACGGTTGGCCACATACCTTGGCCACGCCTAAACTCCATCACGCCAATACTTGGCCACGCCTAAAACCCTAGCTACGCCAAAACCTTGGCCACGCATAGAACTTGGCTACACCTAGCCTTGGCCACGCCCAAACTCCACCACGCCAAATAACTTGGCCAGACCTAAACTCGGCCACGTCCTATCCTTGGCCACGTCCTATCCTTGGCCACGCCAAATCCTTGGCCACGCCTATACTTTGTCCCCGCCAAAACGTTGGCCATGTCCAAACATTGGCCACGCCTAAACTTTGGCCAAGCCTAAAGTTTGGCCACGCCTAAACTTTGGGTGCCCGCGGCATTGGCCATGCCTCATCTTTGGATGCCCATGGTATTGAACGCGCCTAACTTTTGGAGGCCTCATAATCATGCTTAGCCTAATTTATGGGGGCCTTATAGTTGGCTCTCGCTTAATTCGTGGGGGTCTTATTGTTTTCCCTCGCTTGTGCTTATGGAGGCCCATGATTATTCTCTTCTCCTCACGGCTAGCCTTGCCTCCTTTGAGCTAGGGTTCACCTCTTCCTAGCCTCCCCTTATTTATGGGCCTCACTGATCCAAATCCTAGAGGATTATGGATTTTATTAAGTCCATAATACTCTAGTTTCCTAATCAAATTCGGAAATCTGGCAGTTCAGCTCACGTATTTCTTCATGGCGTGATTTTTAGAGCCCAATCCGTAAGGAATTGGAAGACGCTTCCTTCACGAAATATTTTCCTCTGTGAATTTCCTATAACATACTAAAAATTCAGATTTTTATCTCTTTATTAAAAAGAAAGGGTCCTTAGGAATAGGGCCATCCGGGCCGTTCAATTCTGTGATGGATTTTTGACCCTTCGATCGCCAAAGTCAACTGTAAGTTATCCGTTGCCGTTGGATCCTATTAAAATTGTCTTTGGTTGCCATGGCTCGATGGCGGTGTGCCGAGGTTAGATCTTCTAATAAATTTTTCAGTTTTAGCCATGGACCAAATTCTGTGTTTTGGTCGAAGAACTAACAAGACAACCAAAAAAAAAAAAAAAAAAGTTTACGACTTGGACAAAAGTTCAAATTGGATTTGTGTGACAATCAAAACCAGCAAGAATCAGTTGAAATTGGATTTCGGTCAAAACCAGCAAGAATCAATTGAAATTGGATTTCGGTCACAATCAAAACCAGCAAGAATCAGTTCTAAATGGCAGACACGGGAAATTCCTAAGAGACTTCAAATGGGGAAGTACGGCGCAACCAATCAAGATTGCAATCTGTTGAACAATCTTAATACCAGTGTGCCTAGCTTGCCAGGACTTCTTACTTTGACAGACAGCTTTCAAGAAAGGCAGCAGCGCAGGTATTCCTAAAGCAGAAGCAACAACACTGAAAGCCCTCGCAGTTGTGTTCCTCACATACTCATCAATGTTGTCAATATCGGGCCTCATTGCAGCAATCATGGTAGCCAAACCAGCAGCTTTACTCAGGTTAGATATAATATAATCTCTCTTCCTTCAACACGGGCATAATAGTCCTCATCGATCAGAAGAGGCTCAATCACCACAAGAATTTTGTGAACAAAGGGCCGTACTAGGTTTAAGTGGTTTGTAGGTTTGCCAGGGTTCGATGATGCCGCCAATGGGTGCTTGATTGAATGGTTAGGCCGTGTTAAAAGACGACCAGGACCGGGAAAGCAATTTTGGGTTTGATTTGGAAACTGTATGATTTGTATACATACTTATTTAACTTCAACTAGGATGCTGCTTTTACATTTACGGGCACCTACTATATATATATAAGAAGATCAGTTTGAATAGAAGAAACAGAGGCTCCAGTTTCAAGGGACAAAAATCTTCGGGTGAATTTATACTTACAACGTGGATAACTAATAACACGGCAGCTGGAAGATACCGACCGTTGAAAGTTTATTTAAAGCTTAATAACCATGATGCCGCCAATGGGTGCTTGATCATGATGTAGCAAGATCATGGCCATCGGATCTTTTTGTTATTATAGTAGCGATCAATTAGTATTTAATTTGGAAGAAGCTTTGAATTTTGTGATAAAATTATGAAGAGCAAAATGTTAAAGAGTATTAAAAGAGCACTAGGTATCGCCCCCGGCTGATTTGACCCGATTAACTAAAGACCGAAAGCGTAAGTCTCGACTAACTCTAGAATCTGTTAACCCACGGCCGGGCCGTAACTCTAGAATCTGCTAACCCACGGCCGGGGCCGTAGGCCCCGGCTGATTTGACCCGACCAACCAAACACCGGAAGCATAAGCCCCGACTAACTCTAGAATCTACTAACATAACAATGCAATTTTATTAGTCCTGGATAATATCTATAAAAAATAACAAAAAAGGTTGAGCCCCGGCCGTAGGCCGGGGTGATACCTAGTCTCTTTATTAAAAAGAAAGGGTCCTTAGGAATAGGGCTATCCGGGCCGTCCAAACGCGTGATGGAATTTCAACCCTTAGATCGCGAAAGTCAATTGTAAGTCACCCGTGGCCGTCGGATCTACTCCGGTTGTCTTTGTTTGCCATGGCTCGATGGTTGGTGTGCCGAGGTTAGATCTTCTAATAAAATTTTCTGTTTTATCCATGGACCAAATACTGTGTTTTGGTCGAAGAACTAACAAGAAAAAAAACAGATCTCAAGAGGCAGAAAAAGCTTAGCGCCGTCGCAAACAGTTTCGTCATATCCTTATTTAACATCTGATGAGAAAGCACAAGAACCGTTGTCGGTGAGAAAGAAGCAGACGAGGCTGAGTTGTCTGATAAATATTGCCTCGATTTGGCCAAAAAGAATCAATCAAAGAAGCGAAAGGTAGAAAATTATAATTATGCCGACGATACAAGAAAACCATCGCCTCGATGGAAGTTTAGACATACAATCAAAGAGAAGGATGAATGAAACAATGGGTATGAGTTGGTACTGGGTATTGTGGATGTTTACATCGAAAGATATCAGATAAAACAAGTTACTGCCATTGATAATAAGAGTTCAATGTTTGAAGATTAAAGGAGCTATTGGACATTGAAGTGAATTGGAGATATGGGTTGCTGTTAATTGTCGATTCAATTGCAGGGAAGGTGTGAAATACGGATTCAAACAACACTGCTTTACCTATATTTGCCAACATCAGGTGACGTATGCAAAGTGTTTGACAAAACACTCGAGTGGCCATAAGCTTAGAGTTTTTAGCTGAACCTGCGTAGACTGCTCTGAAAAAAAAACACAGTGGGCATCAGTCTCTTACGGAATCTTCATGTGTTTAGAATGTTCTGGCAATCACCGTGGGTTAGGTGTCCACATAAGTTTCGTAATCAGTAACAATGGATTCATGGACTGAAATCCAACTCAAGAAAATGGAATCCGGTGGAAACGACAAATTAAACACCTTTTATTAGTGGTAGTGGGGGAGTGGGGTGCCGGTGAGGTCGAGATCGACGCAAGTTATGTATTCGAAATCGGAGTATGAGGCGTCAGCGAGAGGAAAGGAGGACTTTTTTTTGCGAGGAAAATGATGGCCGGAGGGGTTGCCGCCTTCGAAAGGTGGGAAGTATGTTGGGTTTGGATCGGGTGGTGCGGCAAGTTCGAATCAGAGGGAGTATGGGGCGGGTGGTACTGGTGGTGGGGTTAAAGATAGTGTTTTTCAGAGACTTGGTAGTATATCGTTGGTTGCAGCATCGGCTGCTCAGTCTGCAGCTAGCGTAGTTCAATCTGGGACGAAAGAGCTAACGTCCAAGGTCAAAGAGGGTGGCTATGATCACAAGGTAAATGAGACGATGAATGTTGTCACCACAAAAAAACATCAGAGATTGGTCATCGGACTTGGGGGATTATGAAAGGTGTTATGGCAATTGCTTCACAGAAGGTCGAGGAGTACACCAAGGAAGGTACAAACCCGTGGAAGGGAGGAGATAATTGGCCGAGGAAAGGAAACCAAGGGATGGAACAACAGCCATACCAACAACTCATCTGGATCTGGCGGAGGTGCAGTCAACACTTCGTCAGGTAAACAGGTCAACTCGGTTTCTTCGTCAACTCTTGGGACGATTGGGACAGTAAGATGCAAGTACCGCTACGCAAGAGTCTGGCAAATCTGGAGGTGGCCATAGTGCTACCACTGCTGGTGCCAATGATAACTGGGCTGGTTGGGATGATCAAAAAGATGATGCCTTCCACGAAGGTTTCCACAACATTTCATCAACCCATAATAACACAAGGGAAAAAATCATGATTATTCAACGCACATATACTAAGAAATTACAGGAATGATTCAGTATGCTATACAAGTACACAACATGTTAAGTTCTTTGCCTAAAGCTTCAAGTTGTGTACGTACTACTACTATTGCAACGTAAGGCAAATGCTATACGGTTTCTATTGATAGTGGAATCAAAATTTCATCATCCTACTTTGAAAATCATACGCAAAATCCCTAAGAAGCAAATAACGCAATGAACTTTGAAGCAAGAGATAACCATACAAAAATCCCTTAATAGCCCATTCCCCGACTGATTTGACCCGACCAACTAAACACCAGAAACATAAGCCCCGACTAACTCTAGATTTGCTAACCCACGGCCGGGGCCGTATGCCCCGGCTGATTTGACCCGACCGACTGAACACCGGAAACATAAACCCCGACTAACTCTAGATTTTACTAACCCACGGTCGGAGCCATAGGCTCCGACTGAAATGACTCGACCAACATCTAAAAAAATTGTCCGGAGTAACATCTAAAAAGATTAACAAAAAGGTTGAGCCCCGGCCGTAGGCCGGGGTGATACCTAGTCTATTATAGGCTGTCCTGGGCGATTTTACTAATGGACAACACGCAAACTGTACAAAAATCTGAAAAATAACATAAATGTTATGGCTTGTCCTTCGTGCCCTA
>JAJJMA010222019.1:15961-27535 GCA_023529015.1 Papaver nudicaule | reverse complement strand
ATGCAAAATTACTCCTGTGACCTCCTCGCCAAAAACCACCATCAACAAAAGGGTATTAACCTCTTTGTTTTCAAACTCAAGGAAGAGAAATCCATTGCAGACGTTCTGAAACGAGCTCCATGGACTGTAGATGGATATTTTCTCATGCTTCAGAAGTTCGATCCAAACAAGGATGTGGCAGCGCACAAGTTTGCCACTACACCAAATTTAGCGTTTTGAAACAGAGTCAACCTGTTTCAAATTGGGGTTGAAACAGCCGACCGCTGTTGCAAACAAGGGCAATGCAAAAATTTGAAACAGCTCACTCCCTGCTTCAAATTTTGGGTTGAAACACGGGTCAACTCGTTTCGCAACACAGTCAAGCTGTTTCAATTTTTTTTTGCAACATGGAGACTATGTTGCTATTCTTGGTCACAGGACCAAAAAAAAAAGGTTGACTTGACTTGACCTGACTTGGTCAAAACAAGTCCTAACCAGTCAAAACTGGTCTTGCCCTGGTAACACTATTCTTTGCCTGAGAATTCCAGCCGGAATCCGTTCAGACCCGGTCAAATTCTGGCCAGTTGCAGACCAACTTTGGGTCTTGACCCAACACCAAACAATACCATTTACACTTAATATACATAAGAATCAAATCTTTGTCATGAACCCATTCACTCAATAACAGTAGTACCATTTACATTCAATAAGACAATAACCAATATCTGCAAACTTTGATGCTAAGTTAAAAATGATCTATCTGTATTCTTTTTACAATGTTAACAACAAAAAAACTTAAAATATCTTTAGTGGTTTAGCCTATTACCCACAAGTCTTCAAGCTGGCTCAATTCAGCAAGCTCAAGAATCTGCCACAAGTTCAACATCCATGTAGAGAACCACCAAGACTACCTTGACAACAGTTTCAAATCATTCCTGCAATCACCATATTATTATTTAGATTCTTTCCTGACAACATCAAGAGATGAATGAATGTTCACCACATTATCTACCATTTGTAATGAAACATCATCTAATGCAAACACAGAGCGATAAAAATTTATTAAGGAAGCTAAATAACTTGAATATGCACTTCATTCAATGCCACGCAGGGCACTGGCATGTTTTAGATAGCTACTGTATGTGTTCATTATAAGCCTATAACCACAATCAATCATTAACTTGTATACCATACATAATTTTGCAGAATCTAAAACAACCGATGATGTTTTATCCCTTCGAACTAAACTTCACAAATAATATCTACCAATGTAGAGAACCCTCACCAGTATCAGAATTGCTGCAATTCACGAGCACGATATGATTTCTAGGAACCAAACACGATTTGATATTTGGCATCCTTGTCAAGATCTATCCACATTCAACTCCAGGATAAAAATTTCATTCATTTCAATAAAGTAACCATTTGGCATGAAACTAATATGATAAAAAGGATTATGACTTCGTAGACTTACGTCTCTGATGTTGATGCACTCTTGTATCCCTGCCACACAGAAAAAAAAAAGAATTAGGAGGAGAAATTCTGAAACTCTTGGTTACTGCCAGCTATTCGTATGCACTATACATAAACCAAACAAAAGAATGAAGAAGCATCTCAAAGCACATTAGGTTACAACAGGGAAATTCTGCCAATTGCTGCAACGAAGAAGAACCTCTATTAGTCCATAATTCCCAATTGACCAAAATAAAACAGCTACGCAATCGAGGTGCATGGAAGTTTATGCTTACAGGCTGCTGTTGAGATGAGTACAATAGCTAAGATTATGTGACATTGGACCTTGGAGATTATTCCTGAAAAATCATTTGCACAATTAATTCTACAAAATAGAAGAGGGTCTACTCAAATTATATGTTTGTTACTGTGCATTAAGTACCTACAAGAACTCGGGTAATGGGTTCTTGTATTCTACAAAATAGAAGAGGGTCCAATGTCACAGAAAACACTAGCAAAACCCATAGGGAATCAACCCAAAGAAAATGGCCAGCAAAGAAGCGTGTATAACCTGTGTGTATATAAACAGTATTTAGTAACGAGTCATCTCTCTGAGATTTTACCAAGACGGGACAAAAATGTAATACCTCCGGAGCCATCCAGTATGGGCTACCCTTCATCGAGAGATTAGCTGTGTGCCCATTAAGCTGAACATGAGACAGATTCCATAATTTTCAAATCAAAAACAGAGTAACCGATTAACTCACTTTGGATCGAAAGAAAATTTACAAGGATGCAAAAACCTAAGCTTTACACGAGCGGCCAAGAAAAAGATACAGAACAGAGTATACATTTTAGTTGAGAAAATGAGCATCAACAAGCATATTTGCCCCTTTAATGTCCCTAGAAAAATACAGGGACCCATTTCCTCTCAATCAATATCAGACAATAAAAGGCTGTTCCCCAACTCGGGTAGAATATGTTTGTTACTGTGCATTAAGTACCTACAAGAACAAAGGCATAGAGATTATATGTAACTTGCACCCTACATATAGTGAATGGCATTCCTAGTGATTCCAATTTCATTTCATTTCAATAAAACTTTGTCGACATTGACCTTATCAGTCATCATGCTCACAATACATCGAAAGATATCCAAATTTCAATTTCATAACCCTATATGAAATATCCTCTATATGCAATAACAAATAAAAATAAACCGATTTCAACAACCCACCAAATCAAAAATAAACCAACTTTGAGATCCTAATTTCAATTTCATAACACTAATCTCAAGTATAATCCAAACCCTTATAACCCAATTCAATATAATCAAACCATTAGATAACTTTACCCTAATTTCAATTTCAGATTCAGTAGACAAAATTAGGGATACTCACTAATTCTCCAACAACAACAGATGATAACAATCGAAGCAGATGAAATCCAGCAGTAGTACCTACACATAAACAACAAAACATTAATAACAAAGAAATTAAACCAAACATACAACAGGAATAAAAACCCTAAACTTTGAAAACCCTAAAACATCATTTACACGATGTTCTCTTCTCCTTTCTAACCCGAAAAATCAAAAACAAATCCCTAATATCTTCTCGCCTCTTCTCTTCTCTAACCAGCAAAATGAAAACGAAAACCTAACCCTAGTTTTTCGCAGCAGATAAGAAGAAAGAAAAATAAAATGAAACAAAACCCAAACTCTAACATCATCTCTTCTCGTCTCTTCTCTTCTGTAACCCTAAAATGAAAACGAAAATGAAAACCTAAACCTATCTTTCGCAGCAGAGAAAACGAAGAAGAAAAAGAAAACTAAAATGAAAAGAGAAGAGAAGACTGAAAATTGGTTAAGTGTTGGGTCATGGTCTTGGTCTTGGTAAGGGTCATGGTCAAACTGGGTATAAATAAAATCATGTCTTTTAAAAGGTCAAACGATTGGGTGTAAAACTACCTAGGTGTCTCCATGTACCTACGCGAATGGCACATGTGAAAGTCAAGGATGTTGCAAATCCGAAACAGGGACCAGCAGTTTCAATTTTGCAACATAGGATACCCTGTTGCAAAATTTTTTCCCTGTTGCAATTTTGCAACATCGGGCAACCAGTTGCAAAATCCTGTTGCAATACAGGTAATTTGGTGTAGTGTTGAAAATCAAACCTGGTGTGTACAGTTGAGAGGTCTAGGTAATATTCCTATCACTCACAAAATATTAGACGAGATGTGCAAAGACCTGGGTCAAAGAGTTTTACCAAACAACAGAATGCCGAGAGGAATTGTGTCTACAACTGTTTAGGTAGAAATAAGTCTCAAGGATCCTCTCAAAGGAGGAGGATGGATTGATGCTCCATCTGGAAGAAGAATCTGGATAACATATCATTATGAGAAACAACCTTACCGCATTTGTAGAAGGTGCTTTGTTTTGGATCATGATGTAGCAAAGTGTGAAATAATTGAGCTAGAGCTGAAATTGGCGAGAATGACTGATGAAGACTACTTTTCTTGGACCCAAACTGATCAAGGAAAGGAAATCCTAGCCACTAAGACCCTTAATATAGAGGCGGTTAACAAGTCATTAGCTGACTATGGAAATTCGACTGGTGACCTGGAAATGGTGGAAAATGATGATGATTCTGACAATAGGAGATCAAAGCGTCTAAGAGAAGAGAACCCTGTTAGTCCCACCCAAAGCCCAGCTATTCCCAATATCCTTGCCCACAATAACCCTATGTTTGAGAAGGATGTGAATGTGGCCACTATGTTGTCGATGAATGGGGGAAAGAATGTATCTTCTGGTACAAGGGAGTCGCAAACTAACAACCAAGGGAGAGATGCTGAACAACAAAAAGAGAATCCTCATGGAAGGGCTGTAACTAAGGTAAAAACTCTCTTTATTTTCTCAAAAACCTCCAACTCTTCCTTTTTACTTGCATTAAATTTTCTTGCTTTTAGTAATTCTGTATTTGAGCATAACCCATTATTGCACTGTTGGTTGTTTTTCTCTTCTAATTTTTGCTTGTTTCTCAGCACAGAAAGATTCAACTTATCCTTTACTTTAATTGCTCCATCATTAGTGCATTTACTGCTCATTTTCTCTTATTATCCGCACAGCTCATCATTAAATCATAGTTACCTACACTCTCATCATTCAATGAAAATCATTAGTTGGAATTGCCAAGGCTTTCTAGGCCAGAAAACTAGGGACCATCTCTCCTATTTAAACACTCTGCATTCCCCAGACATCATTTTCTTGTCTGAAACCAAAATCAATGACCAAAGAATTTTGCAACTTACAACATATTTAGGCTTTCCGAATGGGTGTTTTGTGCTCTCAATAGGAAGAGCAGGAGGAATAATTCTCCTCTGGAAAGATGGCTACAAGTTAGAAGTAGTTCACTCTTCAGAAAAGATGATACTCATTAATTACCAATGACAAAGCCAAAGGTGAGGGTTTCTCTCATGTGTCTATGGCACTCCATATAGAGAAGAACAGGTTGAACAATGGTCATACCTACATGACTTAAGTACCAATGTGAATATCCCTTGGGTGGTTATAGGTGACTTAAACATTACTCTAGACTCAGATGATAGGTACGAATCCTCAACACCAACCACACCACAAGAAGTCATCAACCTTATTAGAAACTCTGATCTCTCTGATCTAGGTTTTACTGGAAACCCCTATACTTGGACGAGTAATTCCCATGGTACTGGTATACACAAGTCTAGATTAGATAGAGTAGTCGTTAACAATGAATGGTTACTAGGTTTTCCAGACTCAACTTTAACTCACTTGTCTCAAAATGGTAGTGACCATACCCCTATAATGTTAAACCTTTACAATCAGGTAATTAGCAAGGGTAGAAACTGGAAGTTTTTCGAGAATTGGCTTCAAAATGACACATGTGTAGATGAAATAAAAATATCCTGGATTTCTAATGCTACGGGTTCTGCAGCTTTTATTTTTTGTGACAAACAGAGAAATGCAAGAAAGGAGCTCTCACAGTGGTACAAGAGAACTTATGGTGAAATAAATAGCAAGCTCAGCAACTGTCAAAAAGAACTAGACCATCTTCATAACACTGATATAAATGGTTGCAATACAGAAGCAGCGATTAAAGTTGAAGGAGAGATTGAAGTTTTAAATGACCTAAAAACATGATCAAATAGACAGAAGGGTCGTGATCATTTCTACAATGACCTCGACAAAAACTCGAAGTACTTTCATATTAGAGCCAATATGAGAAGGTCAAGGAACAAGATAGATTCTCTAAAATCTCCTTCTGGTTCATGGTGTAGCACACGAGAAGATCTTGAGGAACTTCTACTGAATCACTTTTCCTCAATCAGTTCAACTCAGAATCCAAGGAGTAATTACTCGTTCATTCAGCACATCCCTACATGCATCTCAGAAGAAGACAATGCAGCTCTTATGATGGTTCCTCAAGAAGCAGAAATCCACAAAGCACTTATGTCCATGGATCCGTGGACATCTCCAGGACCGGATGGTTTTCCACCTGGTTTCTACCAGTTACAGTGGAATGTTATCAAGGATGACCTTATCAAGTTGGTTCAAGGAGTTTTCCATTCAGGTTTCCTTCTCAAGAAACTGAATGAAACTAGACTATCTCTTATCCCCAAGAATCAAGTCCCTCATCGACCGGAAGACTACAGACCCATTGCATTACGCAATACAGTTTATAAGGTAATCTCTAAACTAATTGCTCTGAGATTAAAGAAGCACATGGACAGTCCCATTTCTCCTATGCAAACTGCCTTTGTTCCGAGGAGGATTATCTCAGAAAATGTCTCTCTAGTACAAGAGATAGTACAAGCAATGAAGAGAAAGAAAGGTCATAGAGGTAACTTAGCTTTAAAGATGGACATGTCCAAAGCATTTGATCGTCTGGAGTGGTCCTTCCTGATTGAGGTATTAAGACAATTTGGCTTTTGTGAGAAGTTCTGCAACCTAATCCATCAATGCATCAGCACCACGAAAATCCAGATCATGATTAATGGCTCTCCGTCAGCTTCTTTTACTCCCTCTCGAGGTATCAGGCAAGGGGATCCACTATCCCCCTACTTGTTCATACTAGCCATGGAAGCATTCTCTCGTGTTCTAGTCCACTACCAAGACCGTAAAGTTCTTACGGGAGTAAAAATCTCAAGATCAGCTCCAAAAATTAATCACCTACTCTTCGCTGACGACTGCATATTATTCGTGCAAAGCAAATGTTACCCAAACTCAAGTCTTGCTGGAACTAATACAAGATTTCAGTGACTGCAGTGGGCAATTAATAAACTTTAGCAAGTCAGCAGTGTTTCTCAGTAACAACATGAACCAGTCAAGATGTAACGATCTGTCAGGCATTCTGCAAGTACGTCAACTAAGTCTGAATGATGAACAGTATTTAGGCCTCCCTTTCTTCATAGGGAGGAAGAAGAAGATTCCCTTCTCAATTCTAGCAGATAAAATGGATAAAAAGCTAACAAGATGGAAGAGTACTAACATGTCAGAGGCAGGGAGATCCACGATGGTAAAACATGTACTGAATGTTGTCCCTATTTATCACATGACATCATTTAAGATGCCGGACTCTACCATTCGTAAGCTCAATTCATCTCAGCAAGCATTCTGGAGAAATAAGAAAACGAATAGAGGGTATCATCTAATCGCATGGCACAAGCTTTGTCGGCCCAGAATTCATGGTGGACTAGGTTTTAGAGACCTACATCTATTCAATAGAGCCCTACTGGCTAAATCAGCATGGAGGCTTCACATAAGTAGCAATTCTATATGGGCTAAATCCCTCTCAGCTAAGTATTTCCCTGACGGCAACCTGAATAACTTGCAAGATAAAGATAACTCTACCTGGTCATGGCGTAGCATTAGCTCAGAGGTCCCATTCATCCAACATTATATCTATTGGTGTTTAGGTAAAGGTACCAAGATCAGGATATGGCAGCATAAGTGGATTCAAGGTTTACCTTCCCCTTCATCTCCCAAACAAGGTGCAATCTCTGTTCATTCCTTTACTTTTGTCAGTGAGTTGTTCAATTCAAGCACAGCCAAATGGAATGAGGAAGTATTAAATCAACTATTTGACGAAGAAAACGTTGCTAGAATTCTTCAGATCCCCATCCACACGAACTGTGAAGATAGGCTAGTGTGGTTGCTTGAGAAGAATGGCATCTTCTCCGTGAAGTCAGCGTATAGGAAAATGTTTGAACTGCAACATGGGGGTTACCAGGTCCCAGCCAGAATGCAAAGAATCTTCACTGCAATTTGGAAGCTTCCTTTGATTCCTAGGATAAGGCATTTCATCTGGAAGTGCCTAGCGAATGCATTACCTACAAGATCAAGACTTTCTAGGTTCATTACTCACATCCAAGACATTTGCCCTTTCTGTCAGGCTTCAAATGAATCTGACTCTCATGTTTTACTTCATTGCGGACTATCTAAGGCAGTGTGGTTTGGTCTGTGGGGATGGAGAGGCAGTGGAGATGAAAATTTACAGGATACTCTATGTGGCTGGTTCGAAGAAAGGTTCTCAACCCAGTTATCTGAAGCTGAGTTATGCAACAAATTTATCACAACTTGGATTCTCTGAAATCAGATATGTGACATGGTGCATTCTAATAGTACTAAATCTCCTAACACTATCATGTATCTTTGAAGGAAGCAGATAGAGGAACAGCAAGT
Source organism: Papaver nudicaule (assembly GCA_023529015.1). Lineage (NCBI taxonomy): Eukaryota > Viridiplantae > Streptophyta > Magnoliopsida > Ranunculales > Papaveraceae > Papaver > Papaver nudicaule. The sequence continues at coordinate 19,386 of JAJJMA010222019.1, read as the reverse complement.
AGCTAATGCTAGAAAAAGAATACTGATAATTTCAGTATTTCTACTCGTCAGAATAGGACAAACTTAAAGTGGAAACATCCACCGATAGACACTTATAAGATGAACTCAGATGGTTCATTCATTGCTACTTCTAAAACTGGGGGTATAGGTCTAATTCTCCGTAATTGTGCAGGTCAGCAGAGAGGAGCCAAATGCATCTATTTGAGCAGCGTAGAAAGTGTCGAGTAGGCAGAGTGTAGGGGGCTTTGGGAGGCAGCACTTTGGGTCAAGGAGCAAGGAGTGGAAGCTGTTCATTTTGAGCTCGATTCTAATCTAGTGGTGGAAGCTGTTACCAAGGACCAGTATAACATTCCGTAGTCTCTATTTAATTTAGTTCAAGATATCAAAACTTATTTCAAGCAATTCCCTCTTTGGCAATGTTCTTATGTGCCAAAAGAGCAAAATAAAGTAGATAACATCCTCTCTAAAGTAGCTAGAAATGAGAGGTTGAATAGAGTTTGGTCTAATGATCCACCTCTTTGCATTCAAAGGCAATTGTTGGTGGAAGAACCTTATGTAATCTCTGATTCTTAAATCTATAAAATTTTCTTGCTTCGAAAAAAAAAAAAAGTTTGTTGATTTCGGTTTGGTGAAGTACATGGTCTGTTGCATGTCACGTCAATCCTATTCAACCCCGTTGCGCTAAGCTGTGCTCATAGTGTTAGGCTGATTAATCCAAGGCCTTGCAACCTTGCATACATGCATTAGTTGTGCTGACTGCTGAATATAACCTTTCAGATTCAAAAAAAAAAAAAAAAGTTGTGCTGAATATTCCCAGAATGTCACTCCCAGCACAATGCTAAATGCTCCGTCCCAATCACTATACTTCTCGTTGCCACAATTTCCTCGATGGAAAGGTTAGTTCAGGGCTGCAAAATAACACCACTTGTTCACAAAGCATAGAATTTGAATCACCTTCATATAAAAGACTGAATATTACAAAACCTCGTCATTTTTCTAAAAGCTCATCTACAGAGACGCTTGGGACCCGTGGCACTGGCACTGGCACAGTGCCTAGTAGAAGTTTGAATAAGTATACACATGTGGAGTATGAGAAGTGAGATTTGGCTCAAAAGAGAAGTGAGATTCGGCTCAAAAGGCCAACCCTTACAACAGGAAGTATAGGGAACTGCTGGGTCAAAATCATCATTTTCCCGTATTTTCTCTTCTTTGACGAAAGCAGCAAACAGAAGAACTAAAAACAACTAAGAAGCGATTTCATGGATTAGAATCCCAATTCAATTTAACTCCATTTTCTTCTTTACGGGAAATGATTGACGTAGATAGTGATGAGTTTGGGCTACTAAATCCATTGGCCTTGACAGGAGATGAATTACTTGCTTTTCGCGGAGTTGTAATCCTTGTCGACTCAGAGAATTTAGTGGCCGACTCCTCAATAACAACCTGCTGTTGCTGTTGCTGCAGCTGCATTTGTCGGTGTTGCTCCTCATGTAATTGTTTTTGTGCAATATCTATTTGTCTGTGTGATGGCATATCACCTCTACAGTACCTATGCCATAACTGACGGTACTTCGACTCCAACCCCAGAACAAAGTTTGATCCGTTGCAAACAGGGGACTTCACCATGAGACCACGGAGACTCATCCTTAGGTGGGAAAGAGTTGTGACGTCGTTGGCTAACTGAACTGCCAATTTAACATACTCATCTTCTGTTTTAGCAACTAGATGTTCCAACCCTGTATTTATGCCAGACAACTTGTTTCAGAAGGGTAACCTGATTAGCTTTTTTATTTCATTTAAATAAGCAAATGAAGGTGGTGTAGCCCTATAATTAGGATCTATACATAGTAAGCATGAAACAAATAAAAACGAAGGAAACACGTAAACTGCATCAGAGAAGCTATCGATATGGGCCATGCAGAGAAGAAATATTCTACCCAAGCTACTATCAGACATCACCTTCTGTTATAAAGAATATTAATACCACCACTGGGATATCAATATAGATTAGCCCAGAGAAAGACGAAAGGGTGGGGTGGGAGGAACTAAAGTTGCTACAACTTTCTTGAAAAAAAAAATCATCTGAAACAGACTCGACTAGGAAACAATGGAAGGTTGTGATAATGCATTACATAAGAAATGATAGGGTGTACTAAAAACTAAGAGCTAGATCATCATAGGCAAAAAGTCGAATCTTTTAGCAGGAAAAATGAAGAGCTAAATGAAAATGGCAAGATGGAGTGTATATTACTCACCAACTTTGCTCAGGAGACTCACACCAACATTATGCGCATGTACAGACCCGGCCATTGTGATGCACGGAACTCCCATGTATAAGGATTCGCAGGTTGTCGTTGTTCCCGCGTATGGAAATGTATCCAAGCTATAATAGGAAAGATGAAACATGATCAGAAAACATTTTACGCGATAAATACAAAAGCAACAAGAGTTCACAAAGAAGCTAGCTGAAAGCCTGAAAGGAATAAAAACTGCCCAAGCTACAATTCTGCATAGAATTATCCCAGTACTAGAACACAGTTGTGTACATGAGGTTAAACATTAGAGTAAGGCAACCAGGTATTTAAATAAAAAAAAACCTCTTAAAAATAGAGGATCTTGAGTGGCAATTAAGAATTCAAAGTTTAACTGGGAAATGACAAATCTTCCTGATAAATGTTCTAATACAGAATGGATATACCAGGTAGTTCTTTTTTCTTTCTTTTTTATGCTTCAAAAAAAAAAAAAAAAAAGAGTAGTTTTTTACCTAATATCCATGAGGGAGTATGCTTCCAAATGATCATGGTTGAGAAGAATAAGCGGCAAAAGATCAACACGCAGAGATTCTAGTCCCAATTGCTCTAATGTTGATAGAAATTTCTGTCTTATACTATCGCAGCAGAACGGTTTACACTTCACCACAAGTCGTGAATTTGGAACTGCACATAAAATCCTTGCCCAAATTTCCAAGACCTTTGGGGTAATCTGGAAAAGATTAATCAACACTAATAAGTAACAACTAAATAAAACATTATAACAAAAGAAAACTAGTTTCATTCTTCTCCAAAGAAATACCTTGGCTAGATTATTGAAGGTACCAAAAGTAACGAAACCATTTGAAAGCGCTGGGGTTGGAGAAACAGGGCCGGCTTCAGGAGAAGGTGTATAACAAAGGAAGGAGTCAGGCAACCGAACCAACTCCTCAATATGCCTGTCATATTTAATAAAACAATCATTTTTATACTCTCCATTAAAACCTACAGAATGAAATTGTTAGTTGAATACATGTAAGAACCAAGCGTTTAAAGAGAAAAAAAAAATTCTGAAACTATAAAGCAAATATGGCTTACTTTTGCTTTGTATCAGGATAGTCAGCCAGTGAATCAGTGATCCTATAGTCAATGGTAGGCAAACCAGTTGTATTTGGA
>JAJJMA010222019.1:1202-15561 GCA_023529015.1 Papaver nudicaule | reverse complement strand
GCAGTTACAAAGACTGGGGCTTTGGTATTCAGAATACGACAAGATAACCAGCCATCTGTATTTCAATTTTCAATGTCCAGTAGAGACAAGTCAACCAACAGACAAGCTCCTAGTTTGAAACAAATTTCTTTAATAATCTAACGAAGTTACTTGCAAGATAAATGCATGAAAACAGCTTAAAAGAAGCAAAACCAAGAAATCAGAACTGCAATGCCTCATAACTTTACAGTTCATTATTAAACTGTCTCAAAAGAGATACATTTTCTGTACAAATTGGAACTTAGATTTACAGATCCAGCAATAGAAAGGGAATTTTATATCTGGACCTTTACCATACTCAAAATAAGTACACTGGTAGAGTTCAATAATCGAATTGAAAAAAATATGAATGAAACATGTGAAAAGATTAGGAAATCAACAATCATGCAGAAACTATGAGGCTTGATAAATACCTGGATAGGAGCTGGTTTGCAAGCCATCATCCCTAACTTATTGTTGGCTGTGTGACCAGTAAGCTCTACCAATATGTCGATTTTATCTTCTCTAACCATGACTGCGACCTTCTTCTCATCAACTCCATATATATCTCTCCACATCCCACCCTTTCCCAAAACCTTTTCTCTGAATCTGTTAGTTTTTGCATCAGCCTATAATACAATTGAATAAAAATCAAAACTACATTAGTGCCACAATGAAAACAACATCACAGTTGATTTTACTAAAATTTTGCTAAAAACTATTGGCTATTGCTGAAGGAAATTTTACAAGCTTAGATGCAATCAGTTATAAACATGTTTAATTGAAGTTGTCATGTTTTTGGGAGGTAGTTGTACAAATAAGGCCAAAAGAAAATACCTTAAGAACAGCTGAATACACAACAACCTTGTACTTTGAATAATCATGATAGAAAAGAGGTGCCTCAATGAAATAAGAAACAGAATGAGTAAAATAATCCGGAGAAACATATCCAATAACAAGTGGTCGTTCTGGTTCTTTTGGATTGTCCCATGATGCATACTGTGGATATAACCGCATAAAGCGTCTACCCCAGTCCCTGCATTACACATTTGAATTCATATTAAGACTCCAAGTAGAAAATTATTTGGATCAGTTAAATTAATGAGGATTTAATTAAGCTGATTTACAACTCTCTCTTTCATGGCAGTCAATAATTACACCGAGCATCAAGTACTCGGTACACGAAAAAAACGTAACCGCAATACAAATTAAAAGTGCCAACATACTGCTCTTTGTGAAAGAGGCAATTTTATAAGTTAAAGAGACAATTTTATAAGTTGAGTGTTGGGCAAAAATGTAATAAATACCTGTGAGCCTCAAAAAGCTTGTCATCTTTGCCGTCATTTATGTAGTTCATTGCGAGCAGTCGATTCTGCCGAAAAGAGTAATAGTAGATATATTACGCGTATAACGATTGCAAGGAATCTCTTTGTAAAGTTATAGAACTACATCTTATAAAAATAAGTAGCATTGTAGTTTTTGATCAGAAGCATCCACAAGCTAGCAAGAAAAACAATACCTGTCCTGCGTTACGTGAATCAGGATCTATCTGAAGACACTGCTCATAAGCCTCGATAGCCTGAGTTATATTGCCCGCATCTCTGTAAAGAACTCCTGTCCATTGAAGAAAAGGCCGTTTCATAAACAAGATACTGAGAAAGTCTGAACTTGAAAAGATCCAAATACTGTTTCCCAGAATCGCATTTCATCAAGTAATACACCATCTTGTAGATGTCAGTTCAAGAAAAAAAAAAAAAAGAAGGAAAAACCCTACGGAGGTTACTAGGCGGTCACAGATCACTATCTGAAATAAGGAAATTATTAATACCGTGGCCGAAAGAAAGACAGTGATCCACAAACAGAAACTTACTATACAAGATCACTTAAAGTCAGATCCACAAACAGAAACTTACTGATGCAGGAGCATTATGTGCCTTATTTAGGGTGTCCTATATTAGGACAGTATTTGCTAGTTTCTTTATTTAGGAGGGGCGTTTCATGTCCTTAATTGGTTTTCTTTTCCTAGAAGTTATCTTTCTGTATAAATAGGCTATTAGGATTTCTGTGAGGGAGACTTTTATTATGATATTTTCTATTACGTATAATCTTTTATTATGATATTTTCTATTACGTATAATCTATTGATTATCCAGGAGTACTAGGTTTTACCTAAACTCAATTTATCTGCGTTCTACTGTTCAATTCTAGGGATTTACTATCTACTTTGTCTGATTTCATTAACCTATAGTTTTACTTCCTAGTACTGCATTAATTGGCGCTAGAAGCAAAACACCCAAAACCTAGATTCTTCAATGGAGGGTAGAGGTGATGGCCGAGGTAATAATGGCAATCCAGGGTACGATGATTTAAAATCAATGGTTGAGAACTTGTCGCTGCTGGTTCAAACCCTAGCACGACAACAACGCGTTGCAGCCCGAGTGGTGGTGCCGGAAGGCGAATACAAACTTTATTATAACCATTTGTATCAACCGGAAGGAGGATCAGATGTTGATGAAGTCACAGTTTTAGAAAACCCTTTAGAGTCACAGGAAGGAGTTTCTGAAGAAGATGCACGCACAATAGTCGCTGGAATTTTTCAACGACATGTCATTCATATGGAAACACCATTCTCGACAAGCGAGAGTGAAGAAGAAGTTGTGGATTGGGAATTGCCTCCAATCTATGATACTTATCCGGATAACGAAGATGAAGTTCTTCAATCAGATTGTATAGATGTCGACGATGAGCTTCTCACAACTTGTTTTGATCCTTTTGTCGGAGAAGACACAAGCACCGTTGTTAGAGAGGACACAATCATCATTGTCGAAGACAAGAGTATCGTAGGCAATTCTATAAACCTATCTCGTTCTGTTTATATTAACCAAGATTTATTTATGGTAAACGATCTTAAGTTGATTTATAAGCAAGAGGAAAAGGTTTGATGTAATGATGCTTGTGGAGAGAATTATCTTAGTCGAATTCGTAGACGAAACCTCTCGAACAAGGGGAGAAAGTCGATAGTTGAAAAGTTGGAAATTTGGGAAGTGTTATGTGTTATTCTGATACGAAATATCCCGATGATGATATTCACATTGAAGAAACATTTGTGCGTTGGTCTACACCAAAAGGTATTGGATGGGCAGATGAATATCTAAGTACTCCTGTGGTTGAATATAATTTCCTATCATCTGTGGGAGAATCATCTTTATCAAGTGAGGGAGACAGTTCACGACATGGAGGTTACCTGACTGTAGCAAATTCGGCTCGCAGAGGTTTGTTATCATCTGTTTGTTATCTTAAGTCTAAAAATGTATCTACTGTTAGAACTCAGATTTGCGTTTCAGCTGATACGGGCGATAAACTAGCACTAGTGCCTAAGTTGATTCCGAGGGTTGGTATCGGGGTTCAGCAAAGGTTCCTTTCTCGAATAACAAACGCCGAGGAAGTATTTCCAATCATTGCTAGAGATCTGACCATTGAGACATCAGTAAAGAATTACTCCCTTTCAAGGGAATATGTTTGTCTTTGGATGAATGGTTGGGATTTGATGGCAGTTCTGGTATTGGAGATAAGTGGTCTTCTTAAAATCAAATCAGAAGATTCGGAGCTTAGTTATATCACTCTGTCTTGTTGTCTATGGCATGTAGCGGTTCTAGTGCTTAGTGGGAATGAGAAGGAAAGAGACAACATAGATGTTGTTCGTCAAAATCCAATTATATGCGTTGATGTGAGTTTAGAGCTTAAGCGAGACATCGTTGTTAAACAACATACAATGACCAATGGTTACGATATTTTTAGGAAGGACATTCATACAACAAGTGCTGGTCGATGGCGCGAAGGAATACAAGAACTGAAGATAAATAAGTTGCTTGTTTGCCATGGTTTAGTGGGTATCTTAGATCAGAGTCTGGCATGTGCTGAATGTCAAGACAAGGTGATGGAAGGTACGCTTATTACAAACATGACTGAGTTCCGTATCAGAATTAATGATTTGGCTTTTGTCTTTGATCTAGGAAGGCCGGAACAGAAGATGCAGGTGACTGATCTCGCATTAGCAAGGAAGTATACCGGCTATGAGGAATATATTGCTATTCTAACTAGCTCAACGGTGGCTGTCATTCGAAAAGCTTTCAATGTGAAAGAAGGGTTACTGAACATCAATGATGTCAAGCTGGGTGTGGTTACTGTTTCAAATGGTCATAGACAGTACATAAAGACAACAAACACTAACCCTATGAGTCACAAGTTACATGGAATAAAAAGGAGGATTTGGATGCTGGCTTGGCAGGGATCAGTGGCTATCTTAGACCAGATGTTATATACAGACATTGGCAATCTAGGTCAGTTGTCTGTTTCAAACAAAACAGTCAACAAGAGTGGTCGATACACAGTTACACCATATGATGTTCAAAGGTGTCAGGACTCACAAGGAGTTCAACACGTGGTTTTTGTTTTTGACCAAGAAAAGACAAAACAAAAGATAGTGATCAGTGGATTCATATCAGTAAGGGAGGATCAATCCTATATTGAAGCTTTTACTGCAGTCCTAACTAGTTCACTAGTAGATGTCTTGCAAAAAGCTCTCAATGTGGACCCAAGGATTAGTGATCAGAAAAGATATCAAAGTGGGTCAGATCACTGCTTTGAGTACAACTGTTAGTATAGGTAATAGGCAGCTTCTAAAGTTAACAAATGCTAATCTAATGAGTCAGAAGTTACATGGAAAAAGAAGAGTTTGGATGGTTGCTTGGCGGGGTTCAATGACTACTGAGGTAACCAAGTCAAGTATCAGGAATAGAGATTTGGTTTCTGTTTTCGGTCGTGGCAAGGCAATGAGGTCATCATGTGAGCTAATGAGGAATATTTCTTGTCCATTGCGTTTCAAGGTATCTAAGGCGATGAGTTTTGTATTTGATCGTGGAAAGGCAAAAGAAGCGTCAAACGAGACATTAATCGGTGTTCGTCGTTTACTGATATATACGGCTGTTGTTTGGCAAAGAAATGGAAGAGCTGAGCGTAGCCATCAACTTGGAAAGATAAGAAGAGACGGACGTGGGCCGAAGAGAAAAGATGTTCTCGTCAGGAGACGAGTTTTCTTTCAACCTAGGGTGACTGATGCAGGAGCATTATGTGCCTTATTTAGGGTGTCCTATATTAAGACAGTATTTGCTAGTTTCTTTATTTAGAAGGGGCGTTTCATGTCCTTAATTGGTTTTCTTTTCCTAGAAGTTATCTTTCTGTATAAATAGGCTATTAGGATTTCTATGAGGGAGACTTTTATTATGATATTTTCTATTACGTATAATCTATTGATTATCCAGGAGTACTAGGTTTTACCTAAACTCAATTTATCTGCGTTCTACTGTTCAATTCTAGGATTTACTATCTACTTTCTGTCTGATTTCATTAACCTATAGTTTTACTTCCTAGTACTGCATTACTTACTGTACAAGATCACTTGAAGTCAGGTAAAAATAATATCAAGCATGAGTTTAATATCACGCATTAGTTGGTTAGGATAAGAAAATGTGAACATAGGACACCACCATAAAATATAAAAATAATCATCAAATATGGGTTCAACATCACACGTTAGTTGGTATTGTGAAAGAGAGGAGCTACCTAAGTTATTGTACGCCTCTGCATAAGTTGGATTTGCAAGAATAGCTTGCTCAATCATGGTTGCTGCAGCATCCATTTTTCCCTTCAAATATAAATTAACAATAAAGAACGATTTAATAACACAAATTACATGGGAAATAACACCTAGATGGATAAGTAGTAAACCTGGACGGTGTAGACAACACCCAGATTATTCAGTGATTGTGAGAAGTTGGGTTTGATTGACAACGCCCACTGCAAACGTATGAAATGTGTTAATGCCATCCACTCCAATAAGAAAATTAATGTATACACACCAACGCCAAGAAAACACACAAAAAAAAACTTTTCTAATGAAAACAATAAGATGAAACTTACCTTATAACATTCTACAGCTTTGTCAAGGTTGTCTCTGTCTTTGTATATCACTCCTAAATTGTTGCATGCCTCCGCACAGTTGGGATTAAAGTGCAATGCAAGTTCATAGAATACAATAGCCTTCAAAAAAAGAAATTGTTTAATAAATTAGCTTCAGTCAGACATTACATAATTTTAATAGAAATTGAATAATATAGTAGAATAATTGAATAATTTGTAACATTACTTTACAAACATGAACACTTTCAGATGTACTACAAACAAGGAGAAAACGAAGAATCTACAGGGCCAAGTTGTAAAAGTTTTAATTCACAAGCATGAAGATAAGGTACACAGCGTACCTAGAAAAACCATGTAAGCTTTTGCGCAACTTACCATGTCAAATTTCATCATTTCCCCGTATGCAACACCAAGATTGTACATCGCATCAGCATAGTGCCAGTTGTAGAACAGAGCCTTCTTATAGTATGCAATGCCTTGGTTAATGTCCCCTTCCAGTTTAACCTAAGTAATTGGAAGTGTTCAAATCAAATTTCACCACTCGTAACAACTAATGTATATACAAGTCCAATTTAACCAAGAAAAAAGCACACTGCAAATAAATATTCGCAGTTGAGTACAACTATATGTCATTTTCTTGGGAAACAGAGTACAACTATATGTCATTTTCTTGGGGAAACAGTTGAAACGATATATAAACACTGCTAGTAACAAGAAGGGTGGGAAGAAGGCGATCAAAATAAAAACGAACCTTTGTTCCTAAGTCTGTCAAGGCTATTGCCATGTTATTCTTTGCGATCTCAAAGTTCGGAGACACAGCCAAACACCTAATAACAGAACCCTAAACGTGAGTTACATCTTACTAGATACATGCTACACATAACGTACTAACAGGTGCACACACTCAGATACATATCTGTAGATACGTATAACCTACCTCTCGTAGCAAGAAATAGCCGACTCCAGAGCCCCGCGGTTCTTATAAATAACACCCATGTTACAATACGCTTCAGCATACATAGGCCTTTGCAGTGCAGCCTTCTCATAGCAGTTAAGAGCCATATCATATTGCATCATCTCAGAATATACAACTCCAAGGTTGTAATATGCAGGCTACACAAGAATTGTAAGCATACACATTTGTGGGAGGTATACAGAGTCAGTAAGTGCGTAAGTACAAGCCAAGAAAACAATGACATGTGTGATAGAGGAAAGAGATAATACAGCGTAGTGAGGGTCTATTTTGAGAGCTTCAAAATACTTCTGCATCCCCTCGTGGGTGCTGCCAGCAATCTTTAAACTAGTACCGAGATCCGTCAATACAATGGCAAGGCAATCAGCAGCTGCTTTATAAGTAGGATCTGCTTTTAAAGCTTTCTGATATGACTGCAGTACATGGTCACCAAGTTGATATATCCATTTAAAAAAATATAAAAAACGCCAAGATTCACAGTGCTCCACAATCATAAACCAAAAAGGATCGATTAAGCACAAGGGAAAGAGATAACAAACAACTATATATGCAAAATAATGCACAATTGGAATCGCCAAACTAACCCTCGCCTCAAGTGTGCATACAAGAGCCAATAAAACGAGCACCATCAGTTACATTTTTCTAAAGCTACTTGACGAAATCTATATCATACCATCAGTTCCCCTATACCTCAATTCACAAACGAGCAAAGTCAACCCAATCCTCCAAAAAAAAAAAGGTCGGGGCTTTTTCCTAGCTTACAGATTGCAAGGATGTCCATCTGTGTACACATCAAAACTGGTAACATGAATTTATTTTTCCACCATCAGTGTACATGGCTATTCGTGTCATTGTAATTAACTGTGACAGACTCCACAGAGCAATAGGTATATATGCAGGGGAAATATTATTCTCTCTTATAATTTCCTTTCATGTAGTTAGTTTGATAGGTTTGTTGATCAATGAACTTTCTGGGGCAGTGCTGACATTTTTGTTTCAACTGTGAGGTTCTCAATCACCTATATGTATATATAGATATGCACCTACTGAAGCATCTTACAGGTTTGCTGATCAATGACCTTTCTGGGGCAGTGCTGACATTTTTGTTTCAACTGTGAGGTTCTCAATCACCTATATGTAAATATAGATATGCACCTACTATAGCATCTCAAATTACAGATAAGAAATGCATTGAGAGGATTCTAAGATAACACGCATGAATCTGGTGAATAGCATGGGAATACTTAAAAAAACGTAACCAAACAACATGATCGCCACTGCACATGAAGTACCATTGCATTACTTAAGATATAGTTATACAACAACAATGAGCAGACCTCAGCAGCCTCCATTAGGTGGCCTTCATCTTTGTATAAAATCCCACAATGCGTAAGTGCAACAGCATTCTCTGGCTCCAATTTAATAACTTCCGCAAAACTTTCAAATGCACGACTACTTGCATTCTGCATTTGTAAGCAAATCCCTTTCCCTATATACGCTTCAACATTTGTACCATCCTTTTCAATAATACTTTCATACAAAGCAAGAGCGTCCACAAACTTGTTTCTGGACCGGAGAATATTTGCATATAATAAAGCATCTTTCCCTTCAAATTTGTTCTTTAAAGGAGATACATATGAAGCTGAAACACTTGTATTATCAGCTCCTTTCAAACACCCGTTTTCAACAATAGCCCCTTTCTCTCTACTCCCATTACCAGAAGTAGAAGACGCCGGCTCCATCCACACCATTGAACTTAGACTTCAATACAAATTTCCTGGATCAAATAAAGATACACACTTTATCGTTAAAATCCCGAATATAACTTAAGTTTAAACCCTAATATGAAAAAACAAAAAAAGAAAGAATCCTATTTAGGGGGGGATTTTGGGAGATTTCAAGAAAAATCCCCCAAAAATAGACACAAATTAAATTCAAATACAATTAGGGATTCGAAACTTACAGTTAAAGAAACGAATGATAGGGCGAGGAGAGCTAGTGATGGAATGTTGGCGTAGGATAAAAAAGTGGGAGTGTAGTTTAAGGATTTGAGATGATAGATAGAGAGAGTACGAGAAAGAGAGGAGGAAGTTTAAGGATTTGTCAATCCCGCCTCAACCTCCGAACTCTCTGGTTTTGATTTTTTTTTCCCGATGTTTATCAATCAAAAGACAAACAAAATCTCCCAAAACATAAAATAAAGTGAAAACTACTCTCTACCCCAAATAATATGGGTAGAAACTATATAAACCCACAATATGGATCTTATACTACCAACCCCAAAGTTTTAAAAAATTGTTATTAGAAAGCCCAAAAAATGCTTGATTTTGAATTTTTCCCGGATGATAACGTCATCCATATTTTCGTAATACCCAAACTAACCTCTTATATATAATTAATAGCCAACGTCTTTTATTTCCATATTTTCAGTTTTGTTTTCGGTTGCAGGAAACCAGAGCTCAGAGCTCTGGGCGATTTTTTTTAGGTTTTTTCCTTTCTTTCTTCTTCATTCAATTTATACACGAGAGCAAATTTAAAACAGATCAGAGCGTAATCTACAATTGAAACACCAGAGCGTAACCCTAAACAGATTTTAATTCAATCTCAGATTCAGTTTCAATCTCAGATTTGTTCACTTTTATATTTTTTTCTTTTTCAAAATCAATAGATCTGTTGATTCGTTTGAACGATTGTAGCTCATGTTCGAAGATATTGAAGAAAGGTAATTATCTGTTTACGACATGAACAGATTCAAAATAATTTTTGTTAAATCGATTTTTTTGATTTTTTTTTCGATGCAGGTTTTCTTCTTTGATTTAGTTTTTTCAGTCGATCTGCATCTAATTGAGGTAAGGAAATTCTTCCTTCTTTCATTTTTTTTTCTTTTTTTTTTTGGATCTGTGTTTTTAGTTGTGTAATTAGTTGATACATATTGATTTGATCTGTTTTTTCATGTTTTGAGGTTGCAGAAGAAGAACAGTAGGGGATTTTTGTTTGTTACTTCAGATTTGAATTCAATTTTTTCAGGTAATTATATGTTTTTCTATGTCAATTATCTGTTGATTTACGTCTACGGTTTTGGTTTGTTTTTGTTTCAATTTTCTTCAATTGTTGTTTTTAATTTTGTTTTGATCAGTCGATCTGCATGTAATTGAAGTTTGGTAATTCTTCATTCTTCATTTTTTTCTTCTTTTCGAACTGTTTTTTTGGTTGTGTAGCTAGTAGGTACACATTAATTTTATATCATGTATATACCACTGTCGATCTGCATGTAATTGTAGCTAGTTGGATATTTGACATTGTTGGATTTAAATACTGATAATTGGATATTGACATTATTGGATTTGTTACTTTGTTCCTCTTTCAACTAGTCGCTTGGTTGATATATCTCTCACGAGGGGGCATCGCCCCCGAGTGAAGTGCATCAGATTTGTTGTTTATGCTATCTACATTATATTAGCTATTAACATACAGTGATTTGTCTTGAATTTTTGTTGCTGCCTTTTTTTTTGATGTATCCCACAGGCATGTGCATCATTTCATTACACACAGTAAAACTGATTACATAGGCATGTGTATCATTCCATTACACACTGTAAAACTGAATTGCATAGGCATGTGTATGTTACTATTCGAGTAAGTTTTTTGCTAGATAAGGCAAACTGCTCATGCAGTAATGCATGTGTAGTATGTTACTACACATTTTTTAGGGACATCACAACTTCTCATGCAATAGTTCATGTGTAGTATGTTACTACACATGTCAGGGCAAGGCAACTGCACATGCAATAATGCATGTGTAGTATGCTCATGCAATAATGCTCACGTATGTTTTCATTTACATGCCTTTCTAATTACATTTTAGATGTATTCATGTGTTAATTTTTCATCTGATTTTTCTTGTTTGTTTTTGTAGGGGTTAATTTTTGGTACATGGATATTGCGAGTTGTATTGTCGTTGTTCATTACTTCTCCGATTTCATAACCTTTCGTGTCACTGTGGATACCACATTAGATGAATTTAAGGAGATTGTTTGCACGCAATGGAAACAATTCACACCGCTGGGTATATGTTTCTTCTACAGAGACAGTGGTAAAGATCTTCCTGTTGATTGCACTTTCTCTCTTCAAGCTTTGACGTCGCTCACACACAACAAGAAGCAGACCAGTTTTGATTTGTATCTTCACAATGTCAAACATGTTGCTTCAAGCAGCTCCAGGGCTTCGTCATCTGTTACTTGTGATTCTACTGAGTCGGTGAGGTATTCAGAAGTTGTTACGAATTTTTTAGAGAATGGGAAATTACCGCGCAAGACTTTGCTTTCTGATGGTTGGACTAGTGCTCTTGGGAAAACTGGTCATGTATTTGTTGGTGGTATAAAGCAGGTTAGAGATGCCTTTACTAAGTATCGTCTGCGGTCTGGTTTTGTCATGACAATTACTCATAATGAACCTGCATGCTTCACTGCCAAGTGTCAAGATAAGAACTGTTTGTGGCATTTTCATGCGGCTGCATTGGATGACGATTTCCTGATCTTCCAAGTCAAGAAATTTATTTCAGAGCATACTTATGGTGTTGGAGGTATGTCATTTTTCATTTATTTATTTTTTTGTGTTTTTTTATATGTTTTTAATGATGTGTATTAAGTAGCTACACATGCATTTTTCTGGTGTTTAGTTGTCCAGTATTTAGCATTAAAATCTTCTGGCCATTTTGAACCTTTTTTTAGGATGTGTAGTGAACTGTTACAGTTGGAATAATCACCACTCATGGCTTAAATTTCATCTGCAATGCAATACTGCATGTGTAACAAATCACTACACTAGCTTAAATAATCATGTTTTTTTTTTGTATCCCACACAAATAGGTGATTTAACGTTTACTTCACTTTTTAAACATGTGTAGGTCGCGACTTGAATCAGAAAATGGGTGCTCGTTTTCTTTCGACTTTGATTGAAGACGAAGTTAGGAAGAATCCTCATAAAAAGCCCAATCAAATTGCTGCTGATTTTAGCACTCACTATGGAATCAACATAGAGTACTATCAAGCGTACAATGGTCGTGAACGAGTTTACAAGGAAATATATGGGGATGATGTTATGTCTTACACGCACTTGGTATGGTATGTTGATCAAATCAGGAAAACTAATGAAGGAAGTTTCATAGATTTTCAGTATGATCCTGTTAGTAGGAGATTTGAAAGAATTTTCATAGCTTTTGGGGCGTGTATCCAAGGGTACAAGTTTCTTCGTCCTCTTATTTATTTAGATGGGACTTTTCTTACTGGAAGATTCAGAGGATGCCTGATGGCAGCTACTGCTATCAATGGCGAAAAAGGTATGAGATTTTTTTCTTTTTTTTGTTACTTGTAGCTATGTGTATCAGTTGACTACACATTGTATATGCTTACTTTTGTTTTGTTTTTTTTGTTTTTAGTTGTAGCTGTGTGTAACAGTTTTGACTACACATTATATATATGTGCTTACTTTTGTTTTTTTACTGTAAACTCATGTAGGTTTTTTTCCACTTGCTATGGCTCTAGTCCCTGGCGAGGATGTAGATAATTGGGATTGGTTCTTGAGAAATCTGTATCAGATTGTTGATCATGAAGAAAGGCCAATCACCTTTCTCACCGATCGTGGTGAAGGTCTAAAACAAGGCATTCCATCTATTTTTCCAGGGTCATTCCACAGTTTCTGTTATTATCATTTGAAGACAAATCTTCCTATTAATGGCACGGATCCCAGGTATTCTCTTGTGATTGATCATTTTCAAGAAGCCACATATGTTTACACACCAGAGAACCATACTAAAGCAATACATAAGATAAGGGATTTGGGGTGCGATTGGGTTGCTGACTACATAGAAGCAATCCCTGCGGATAAATATGCAAATGCATTTTTCAAGGGATGTAGGTATGGTCGTACAACTAGCTCTCTTGCCGAGTCATTCAATGCTTGTATTACAGTTCATAAAAAGATGCCGGCATCTGCTTTTTTGGATCAGGTCAGAATGTCTAGAATTTTCTGCTTTGTGCTTGTGTAGTAATCTGTTACAGTTCATAACTTAGCCATTTTTCTGCTTGTGTAGTAATCTGTTACAGTTCATAACTTTTGCTCCTTTTTCTGCTTGTGTAGTAATCTGTTACACATAGTCAGAATCACTAGAATTTCCTGCCGTTTTAAAATTTTGTTTTCGTTTTTTTGTATCAGGTTAGAATGAAAATAATGGTTATGATGTTTGATAATCGTGAGGTTGGTGCTTTGATGAAAACACCACTTACTACACTTTATGAGGAAAAGCTTCAGTCGCTCTCGGATGAAGGTTTGGCTTGGCCAGTTAATAGGGCTAGTACTACTATATATGAAGTTTTGAGTGACGAGAGTAGTCATACGGTGAATCTCGAAAACAGGACATGCACGTGTCAGAGGTATGTTTTCTGTTTTTTGATTTTTCTGCGAGTCGCAGTATCCTTTTGATAACATATTCACTTACGTAATCATTTTTATTCTTTGTGATTTTCATTTTTTATTTTTTTGGTTTTGTTTGTTGTGTTTTTTTCAAGGTGGCGTGTATATGGGTTTCCTTGTTCTCATGCCCTTGCAGCCATGCGCAAGGGTCGTTGTAATGTACATGAGTACATTCAGCCATACTTCACTTCTGAGTACTATAGGAACTCTTATAGTAATGTTATACATCCTATTCCTACGTATAACAGGCCTAATGATGTGCCAGAAGCAGATAGGATCAATGTTCCAATTGTAAGGAAACCTCCTGGCAGACCCAAAGGTAAAAGAGCTATTGATTAGGGTGAGAGGAACCAAACAAAGAAGAGAAAGATTACTTGCAGCAACTGCAAACAACTAGGACATAACCGTCAAGGTTGCAGGGAGCCTGCAAAGTTTACTCCATAGTTTCTTTTCTTTTCAGTGTTTGTAACTATTATTTAGCAGTTCTTTACTTCTCATGAACTATAAGGTTCTTCACATCAAGGTTCATGTTGATGTTTGTTAACTAAAACAAAATGTTATGTTTGTTTTTTTTTAATATCAGTGTTTTTTTTTTTAAACTCATTTTTTAAAGTTATTTTTTTTTTTTTTGCTTTGTGTATAATGCTGCTACACATGTGTATGCGTGTGTTTTCGACTTATATAACGCATGTGTAGTATGTTATTACAGATGTGTAGACAAGTCAAATGCTTAATCAAAATGCATGTGTAATTTGTTGCTACACATGTCTAGACATGCCAACTGAGCAAGTCAAACGCTCATTCAATAATGCATGTGTAGTGTGTTACTACACATGCTAAATGAACAAGTCAAATGCTCAAACAATGTGTATTTGTGTTACTATTGAAAAGTGTAGTATGTTATTACACATGTGTAGA